>LKUV01000162.1:0-118123 GCA_001414455.1 Hymenoscyphus fructigenus
CCCCCCCCCCCCCCACCCACCCACCACCAGGGGGTGTACTCATTCGTGGGCCAGATTGTGCTTGGTTCAGGAAAACTAACCCACTTCGAAACTATTTTATTTACCGCTACCTTTTATCATTTCTAAAATTCTAGGTAGAATATCTTTGGTAGAGTATCCACTGGATATCTAGGTGAAATGTATTGGATTTGCTTTGTTTGTTTACTGCTTAGGTGAGACTTGGTAGTCCTAAGCACCAAGTACAGTCTGCCCCACCCCCCACGAATGAGTACGCCCCCCTAGTGGTACATGAGTTTACAGGTATTTATGTATATTTTAAATATCCCTTTAGATTTCCAAGGCACCTTTACCCTTTTCTTGATGAGTGGCCAACGCTTGGTCTGAAGTCTGCTCTAAAGATTTTATGATATCAGTGCTCTTGATGGAGAGGTATTTAGTAACCTTTTGCAATATACTGTACAATCGACTAGTATATGGAAAGATCTACTGGTTTTGGATTGGTCAGATATCTATTGGGTACGATTTAGAGCACTGCATGAAATGGAAAAGAGAGCGGGGGATGTTCAAAATTCATGTCGGACGTAAAAGTTAGCTATCGAAGGCACTCATTCCCGATTATACGTCAATATGAGTGACAAGGGACATGGCGGTTAGAAACCTGAATGTTTTTCCATTAAGCGAGATCTCGTGAGAAGAGCCGTTCTGGAGCAGTGATGCACTATTTGTCGGATCTAGTAAAATCTGAAAATGCCTTGAAACTTGGAATTCTTGGCGCCCACCTCAAGATGGGTTGTTGAAGAAAGAGGTCTTCAGAATTCGGTGACCTGGTGAAAGAACCATAAGGAGTAGGAGAAGATACTCAGGTCGACGACTTGATTACTCTTTCCTTAAAATGGGATAAACAAGACTAAGTTTGTTAAAGCAAGGAAGGATTGATCGCCTGTGTTTTAGTATAACTAGGCTTGCTCATTCCTCATTCCTTGAAGTAAAACCAATGGGCCCAAGGTCAGTTTTGTTAAATTTGGGTAAGAGCGACTACCTCAACGTTTACAAAATCGCGGTCGTTCCACCGTGAAGCGTCATGAAAAATTAGTCAAGCAGATCCAAGGGCGAATTTTTATATTCTGCTGAGACTCCAAATATAAGCAGCTGGTCTTCTTATTCTTATAAATTTTTCAATACGGTGGAATGGTCAGAAGGACTGCTTGCGTTCAGTAGCTCCTTGAACGAAACCGGTACAAATTCTAACACGCCCTGGTGTTCAATGCTAATTTCACATCTTTTCCAGCCAATAATAGTTATTCTTGGGCATTGGCACAAGAAAGGTTCCAACAGAAGATGATTCAACTCTAAAAGCGGATCCGTGGAAGCGCCTTGCCCCATGGAATAGACTCTCAAACTCACTCGAGGCTCACTTGAGCCGTCATTCGTTCACTCCTTCGCCTCTCAGCCCCGATCGTGATAAGGGATTCAGAAAATGATGCCCAAGTGAGCGCACTGAATGATAAGGAGTGGTACACATATCGCACTAGGGTATAAGGATCTCATCGCATACATAAGCGAGAGGCCTCCCTTTAACCGGCACAGGTTTCACAAGATTTATCGTTACCTAATTCTTGTTAATTTCATTGGCCATAGATTCAATACAAGTTCTATTTATAGCCAACTCAAAACTACTCTAAGAGGTCATTTGTACAACTTTCAGATGACTTGGCATTGCCGATTATCTTCCCTCCCCCTTAAGTTTTGTTGCACCGTTACATTTCGGCACTTCCGATTTCTCGGTAGTTATGTGGAGTCGAGGATCTTCCCAATCAACCTTTTTCGGGATTCGATAAGTAGAAGTTCAAAGAAGGGGAGAGGTTGATTAATCTATTAAGGATTCGGGCCGGGATGGAAGGGTCTTGGAATGCGGTTTATTGTCATATATGAATTGCCACATGGATTTATGGAGTAATTTATCGTGGTGCGGGGAAAACTTTAATGTGCTGAACTTCTTTGGTCGCGACTTTTGGATAATTGATGGATAAACAATTTCGACTATCATGTATCCTGGGAGACCGGCATTTTTTTCTGACGGCCTAGAGATGGGATGAATGAGAATCTGGGAAGCATGGGAGGGGGAGATTTGCTATATACAGTCTTCACTTGGCACCGTAGTGTCTACTTGAACTTCCCCTTAGAATAATCGTCTCGCTGGAAAATATCGATATCGCAAATTTCATCTTGCGAACATGAAGTGGCTTAATTTTTCTCTCGCTCTTGCGCTCGTGGCACCTTCTCAGGCTGCTCTTCGCTTCGGGTGTTCGACTATCAGTATTCAACGTCTCGATCCTCTCGTGGAACCTGGAAAGGTTCCTTCGGCACATGTGCATCAAATTGTTGGTGGGAATGCCTTCAACGCGACAATGCCGTCGACCGATGTGGGCGATCATGCTGATTGCACGACTTGTGTTTTCTCGGAGGACTTTTCCAATTATTGGACTGCGACGATGTATTTCAAGGCTCGCAATGGGACATATAGTAAGCATCTGCTTAGTAGTAAAAAAGGGATTTGGGAAGGATAACTGACTTGCTTTCTTCTTAGAACGTGTTCCGATCATTGTTAATGCGCAACTTACGAGTGGTATTAAGGGTGGAATGACGATCTACTATACCCAACAGGACTTCAACTCGAATGGGAAGCAGAAGATCACAGCTTTCCCACCTGTATGCATACCAACCGTACAACGGTACTAGACTAACAGTCCCCTAGGGATTCCGTATGACCGTGGGTAGCCCAACAACGAACAACAGAGAAGACGCAGTCAAGAATGCGGGCTTGAGATACACTTGTCTTGACACCATTTTAACAAGAGGTTCCGAGACCCCAGATTTCCCTGCGAAGCCATGCAAAGCTGGTATCATGGCCATCCATCACTTCCCCGCGTTAGTTTCCCCCTTTTCTGACCGCTGGAGTTATATAGCTAACTAAAACTAGCTGCTGGAACGGGAAGGATGTCGACTCCCCAGACCACCAAAGCCACATGTACAGCACCACCAAAGGCGGATTCCAAGTGGCCGGCGCGTGCCCTGCGTCCCATCCAGTTCGCATGCCTCAACTAGCCTACGAAACAATCTGGGACACCACCGGCTTCAACGACAAATCCCTCTGGCCAACCGATGGCTCTCAACCATTTGTCTGGAGTACCGGTGAGACCAGAGGGTACTCGACCCATGGAGATTATGTGTTTGGATGGAAGGGGGATGCTCTTCAGAGAGCGATGGATAATAGCTGCATGTTCCAGAACTGCGAGAATGGGAAGCCGTTGAAGAGTCAGAATGCTGCGGCGATGAACAAGTGTGCTGTTAAGAATTGGATCCCGGATGAGAACGTTGAAGGATGTAAGTTTGCATTCAGTTCCTTTAGAAACTGGTGTGTGCTAATAACTTCGATAGGGCTTACTGAGCTTCCTGGAAACCCGATGCAGATGTAGAGTCGGACGACTGGAGGTGGTGAAACACATTCGTTAGCGAGTCCTGACCTTTGAGCTTAGTTTTTTGTATGAGGTATGAGGTTTAGCGAGCCTGCTGTTGATCTAATTAGTTTAAGTCTCCCAATACAATTCAATTTGATTTAGTTGGCTTTGTATCTCCTTCCCTTTAGTATGCTGCTGGAGCTATGGGATCAACGAAAACTAGGAAACACAGGTAGGAAGAATGACTGACCGAAATTCTTGATTTGGTGTTCTCGTTACATGAGTTAGATCGAGAAACTTTCGTCGTAAATTCGCTCTAAACAGATGATGGGAATATATGTTCAGTTAATATTGGGACTCAATTTTCGACCGAAAATGGCCTGAGAGAAGATATGGGAAAACTCTTCCGGCTTTTCAGTTGGCCCGCTGGGAGATCTGCCATTCAAAAACGATTGGAACAGTGAAGTCGTTGAGCTTGCGAAGGGGCATATTATGTAAAAGAACAACAGAAAATCCAGATAAGCCTTGAAGACTTTCGTTGTCCCAGTCGTTTTCAATAATAAGGGAGGTTGGGTGGATGAATTTAGGAGGTTGGGAGGTTCGAGGTTTGATGCCCACACCCTTGAATCATCTAACTATTATCGAGTAAGCTGTACGTCTTTGGGGTAATCCGTTGCTTTGCAAGTAAACCACCAGTAAGCTGCTAAAAGATTCAACCAAATACTCCGCACACCGCTGCTCACGTGCTACCTACCCCTCTTCTGGGGAGGGGGAATCTTTATACCAATGATCCCCCTAGAGGTTCTTACCAATAGAGAGGGGTAAGTTGAGCTGGTGTGGGGGTGGCGTATCAGGGGTAGTGACAGAAAATATACCGACAATATACCAACAACACAACCTTACGGAAAAAGGACGATGAGAGTTTCCTCAACATATCATTGAAACCCACCGTTCTGTCCAAACTATAAAACCATCGTTCCTGCGTCTTATGCTCAAATATGTCTTGATTTTGATACCAGGTCTGGCAGCTCTCTACCTACTGCTTCTCGGTCTTCTCACAACACCTTCTTTCCAGTCGCATGTGGTTTATCTTCACAAAATACAGATGACATGGTTCAAAGACCTTGATATTCCGGAGCAATTTTGTTTTCTTTACAACCAAGTGACCCCTTTCTGGACCAAATCCTCCGATGGTGGGTTGCTATATGCTTGGCACATCTTGCCCCTCGAATTGTATCGCCAACGCGAAGTTGACTTGATCGCCGAGCCATCTGGCATAGCAGCAAGCCTTGAATCTCATTTGGCCTTCAAATTGCTTCAGGAAGATCTGGAAGCTCGACTCGCTATTCATTTCCACGGTGCCGCTTGTACTGTTGGTCAGGCTACAGAGCCCAAAATTATCGTGCCCTTTCAGCAGGATCACCAGGAAAAATCCACGTCTTGACATTCGATTATCGAGGCTTTGGTCGAAGTGAAGGTGTTCCACTAGAAAATGGACTCATTTCGGACGCGATTTCAGTTGTCGATTGGGCCACGAAGATTGCTGGCATTCCATCATCCCGGATCCTCATATTTGGTCAATCTATCGGGACTACAGTAACTTTGGCAGTTTCAGAACATTTCTCTCTCCAATCACCACCAGTATTCTTTGGAGGACCCATCTTGGTTGCACCTTTTGTTGATGTTGGGACATTAGTAGCCGCTTATCGAGTAGCAGGCACCATCCCAATCTTGTCGCACTTGCAAAGTTCCTAGTGCTATTGGGGTATCTCAGAACTTTCATAGTTGATAAATCGTTGAGCAAAGATAGGATTGCTTTTTACATCAGAACCGCTGAGGATAATGGTGCAAAATATCGGATAACTATCATCCATGCGGAAGATGGTTATGATATCCCTTCAGAACATTCGCAATTACTTTTCTGGCATGCTGTGAATGCAACTTCCATGGGTGGAATTACTTACGAAGAGCTTGAGATGAAGAAAAATAGAACCAAGACGAATCTGGGATCTTCTGGAACTGTGATGGAGTGGAGGACTCGGAATGGCGTTATTAGAGAGGAGATTTTCAAATACGGTCTACATGATGCTATCATGGGAAATCCCGTGATTTCCCTGGCTGTTTATGAGAACCATTGAAAGTTAAAAACACAATGACAAAACAAGTAGAATTAGAAAACCCGACTTTGCAACCGATCTCCTCATCTCAGCCATTACCTATGTCAAGAACAAAACATTGGTATGGCAAAATTGTTGACGGAAGGCACCACGGAAAATTTGCAACTAAGAGTAGGCTCTGCTCTCCCCAAAAATTCCTTTTGCCATCCTTCTCCTAATTTTATGATTGAAGACTCGCAAAATCAATCCAATGGTTCTAAACGGGTGGAATAATTGTATTAATTTTGACTTTATTTTCCTAGAGGTGTTGGAATAATTGTAGAAAGGAAAGCGCGAGGGGCTACCGTCACGCAACCTCTGGTGGTCCATCGGGCCGACCCAACAAACCCGCAGCATCTTCATCAAGGAAACTTCAGAGCCATCATTTCCATCGATGGACTAGAAAACGTGACGACAATGTCAATTCACAAAGGCAACCTCTGTTTTGCTCGAGGCAGCGCACTGTTACAGACCTTTCCTTGACCGCTGCTGGATCTGAAGCTCCACCGGTGACCGATCCTGTCGTGGTGCACAGCCTGGCTGGATGTAACTCAAAAGTTCGTTCATGAATATTCTAAGCCTCGTCGTGTTTAACCATCACAGCTGCGCATTCATTCAAAAAGTCTTGTTCCCTCTTTTTGCGCTGCAAGTTGTTTTCCTCGTCGTTTATATATTTTGGCAAAGACATTCACTCAGCTTGGCGGTTGTCTCGGGACAACTGCTACGGGCTAAAATGTGCTATCTCGTTATAGAGAAGTATTCAGTCTGCCGTTGTGTTTATTACAAGCATCCAATTGATATGTGCCCTAAATACGGCACTTCTGGTCACAATATACAGGAGAGGACTGTGTTAGTTGGATATGCGTGTGAACGACATTCAAATGCACAAGGTAAGATTGCTCCTGTCGAGTTGTCATCTTCTCTAACAAGTGTAGCTGATTATGTAACAAGTTCTGTTGCACACCCTCGTAGGAGGAGAGGAGACAAGCCGCCTAGTTCTGGGAAAAGGAAGGAGGAAAACCAAAAAGGTCATCACAACGGACTTTGTATTCTTAGTCATGGCGGTCAACCATACTCCAATACTGGGCCAATTGAAACTGGAACTACGACGAAAGATGGTGACATGGACCCGGGTGTCATAGCTCCGATCACCTGTATAAATATCACCCCTGAAGACGATGATGCCAATTCGGACTACTCAATGACGCCGAGTCAGATATGGACAGATCATGAGACGGTAGCCGATTCTGTTTCTACGATTCCGAAAGTTGAAATCGCCTCTGCCGAATTTGTAAGCCTTTTTGTCGAGCACCCCAAGCTCAAGAATCTTTATGCTCCAGCAATTACTGCGCTTGGTCATATTGCGACTCGGGAGGCTTTGATCGTGGTGTTGAAATCATATGCCAAAGCTCTCAAAGTAGACTCCTCTCAGCCCCAGGAATACAAAGCTGGCGAGCTCGTGAGATCATATGCTCGACGTATTGCCTATGCATGCGTGGCCTTTCATGACCCCTCTATCCCGACAATTGAGCTAGATGATCCCTCTGCACCAACTATCGATGTAGATGGAAGATGGGAAGCTCTCCATCGGCAAAAAGTCCAGGCGTCGTCTCGAGTCGAGGATTATTTAAACAACGTGGGTATTCAAACACTTCTAAAGCAGGATCCGCAATGCGGCGGCCTGGACGATTTGTCAGACGACAGTGATAGAGAGGATATTGGGAATCCCTTGCCCAACTTGAGCAAAGTCAAAGCATTCATGACCACTCGCCAACCATTCGAACAACTGCGTAAGGACGTTTCAAACTTGTCAACCCAGACCCAAGATCAAAAAGGCGCAATCTTCGTGGAACTTAAAAAATCCAAAAGTGTCGAGAAAGGTGCTCCGGAGTTTCCTGAAATACAACAAAAATCTAATACTCCGGAATCAATTACTTTGCGTGGGAATCCACGTCAGAAATCACAGAAAATAAACAGCCGTCAACAAGCATTCGTACTTGCGATGCACACACTTTACCGCATTTTTGTATCGTGGCTGAAGTCGAAATTCTGGCCTCAACTAATCACAGAATCCACTCGACTTGATTGGCAATGCGTAAGTTCCCTCCACTTCGAAGATCACACACTCTAACAACTTCTAGGAATGTGGCTCAATGTTATACGAGGATTACGCAACAACCAATCCACGTACAATAGCCGAACTATCTCGCCTGATAGAAAAACCTGTGAATGTGACAACTTCGTCTTATGATGGCTCTGGGGGACTGAATATCCAGCACTCAGGAAATTCAAATTCCTCATCCGGTAACACTACTTCAAATGCACCAGAATCCAAAGAGACGGTGGGTGGGAGCACACACGTTTGTCAAATTCTTAATGGGAACTGTACACTCTGTAACAAGAGGGCGTCAAGAAAGTTCCTTGCCCTCTGTGTCAATACAGGACGTTTTCATAAAACTCTCGGGGAGATCGAGGTAACGGATATATGTCGAGACAGTGAGGCTTTCTCTCGTATCAAATCTCGTTACCTCGAAGTTCGAAGCTTTCGTGCAAGGGCTCGTAGACTATTTCTCTTACGAGCTAACAAAGTTCATTTTGTCAAAGTAAGTCTCTCAATTGAATGTTCTCCACCTCCTACCTAATCACGATGAACGACAGATCAATATCGAAGACGCATTTCGAGCCGACATCATCGAAGCCCCTTCAATACCACCCATCACAGAAGTCCACTCAAAACGCTACGAATACTCACCTCTTGACCTCCCCCTACCACCCATCACCTCAAATTCATTCCTACACTACCTCGAAAATCCGGAATGCGAATCTCTCAAACGAACAAAACGATGGCTCAGCTGTCTACCCAAACGGTTAGAGGAGCAACTTCTATCGAAGCGAATATCCAGCGAGCCAGATATTATTGTATCTGGTTGGGGGATTCATATCGATGAGACATTAAATGAGGAAGGTCTAGCGATTTTGGCTTTCGTGATATTGTCACTCAGTGCGTTGGTTGGTGTTACTTATTCGATTAAAATGGAGGATGCTTCGGGAGGGTTTACTATTGCGGGGTATATTGCTACGACTTTGGGTGTTTTTGTTACGGTTATGTATTTTAGGTGGCAACAAGAATAGTGATGAGCCATCTAAAAATAAAGCTTTCACCGGGAAAATTATCAACGTTTCTTGTCCGTAAAGGTATTGCCGAGTAAGTATCTCACGGGTGACCCTGCTAGTAAGCCAAGAGTTACCCGCAAGTAAGCCAATGGTTACTCGTGAGTAAGCTGTCATGTATCTCGACAGTAAGCTGCGAGTAGTCGACCCTCACCCACCAAAGTTGCAATACACCACCCAATCCTCTTCCATTCCCCTGACCTCACTAGTGGTTGCAAGAATTCATAAATATAGTGCAAGGAACTTTCTATTCTACAATTATCCTAACTCTTCTGGAATAATAAAGGCAACATATAATTTTCCGGGTCTTAGCCAAAAAATTCGAGGGCGCAAAGTGGCCACTTACAAGTTCTTACTGCCCCTTATTGATGAGCTGATCTATTTGCTTACCTGTTTCTTGGGTTGTTTAAGCTAAGATCGATGAGTGGCCTTATAAGATTTGGATTCTGGGTAACAAGATTAATTGCCACTTTTCCACTTACACAATTGTGAGTTATGAAAAGTATGACAAAAACTTCTAGGAAAACAATTAGAGTTGGCATATGTTCTCATTAAAATCTACATCACATCATTACAGTTTGATCATAACCTTGCAAATCCCTACTGATCCTTAATCAAAAAGGATTGTCCCTCATGCATAACAACTTTCTCTTCTGAAGTCTGCAAAGCTGAGGAATACGTCGTATTCCCCGTTTCAACAACAGGCCCATGAGTATTTTGCACACCCATCACCAAATTATCTACAGTGACCAACGCCCCCGAAGTTCCCTTCATCAATCTGACGTCAGGAACAGGGTCGATATAACCCGGCTCATTCTTCTTGTTGGTGGGGGCTAGGAGAATTGCGAGCAAAGAACTCGTCCAGTGAGAAGTTGCGAGGAAGCGAGTCAAAAGATAGCTGATGAGCGCAAAGAGGGCGGCAATTACGACGAGGAAAATCTGGAGGTATGATATTGCAGGTCGAAGAATCGAAACATTGACTGTGGCAAGGGAAGGATCAATGCTGAGAATAAAGCCACGAGAGATCAATAGATCGTCCATGTAGGCGTAATTTTTCTCCGACCACTGCATGACGGACTCGTCGACCGCGAGGGCGCTGATGTTAGACCGGCCATCTCCTAACCCACTCATGATAAGAACTGCAGATGTGTCGACTTGACCCCAGAATTGTGTTGGCTGTCCCTGTTTTGCAGTGCTGCAGTCCGTATCTTCAACTACTCCCCCGTATGCTACGTTCATAAAAGTGGTATCGCAGAGTTTGAAAGGCGTGGGCGCAACGGGAATGTTTTCCGACCTGATGAGAGTAATGTTTGTTATTGAGACTCGGATCAAAGAGTACATTGCCTGTCCATCAGTCTCGGGGGTAAGATATTGCCAAAGAACTTGGGTGCTGGTAATATTTGTAGGCGCCTCAATTATCCCAAATTGATAGCTTTTGCCGATTGTTTGTGCATTTGTCATAGCGTTGAAAAGTCTTGTGATGATGGGAGCTTGTCGTTCGGTCACATTCGTACTCCACGTTCTCCTCAAAAAGTCGTCTACCTCGGGGGACGCAAAGGGAATTCCGGCTTGGGTCATCAGGGTGAATCGCGTTGTCGATTCGATAAAAGAATGGCGTCTCTTTCCTTTCGTGATAGTAAACATTTGTTTCATTCCCGCGGAACCTCCTCCTTGGCCGAAAGAAGCCCAAATGTTTCTCTTCCTGTCAGGTTTGATGTATCTCGTATCATAGCCAACGTCAGAGACATCGTCCCAATGCACCTCGGGTTGCCCAAGAATTCCAGTGAGAAGAGGTTGCACAAATGTATTGTTGAAAGTACAATTCCAAAACTGTGATGTCGTTTCCCCGATGAATCTTGTCGGACAATCAAGCGGAACAAGTCGGCCTCCTGTATCGTTTGTCATGTAAGAAGTCATGACGTTGGTATCTGTCGTGACCGAGAGCCCCTCGGAGTCGAGCCAAATTCTCCCTCCAGACCCTGGTAGTGTAGCATTCGTATACTCGGGTCGTCCTCGATTAACCTCGGTCGTAAGCGAAAAGTTGACTCCTGATTTGAAGAGTTGAGCACCGATAAGCTGTGGTAAATCTTTCTCTATCGCCGGAAGTTTGTTAGGCCGGATATCAAGGTACGTGATATAGCCAGGATTTTCGAGACGGGACCCATTCAGCGTCATTGCAGTTGTGTTTGTGCTTTGCATAATGTATCCCGGAGCATCGAGGCCCCATAGTAGTGTCCCATACAGACTCGCTGCTGCATAACATGAGGCGAAGAGTACCACGACCAAGCTTCCTCGAGAAAACCCGCGAGATATCAAGAAATAGAATTTCTGAATTGGGTCTTCCATAAACCTGATGCCCCCATTAGCTGATTTCCATCAAGGTTTCGTTACTCAGTCTTCCCGATGAACCTACATGAGGTATGACGCGAAAAGATTTGCTTTCGCCGCCACCAAACTCCAGAATTTCAAGACACTAAATGCAAGGAGCAGTTCGGCCACACTGAAGATGAGTGATTTGATTGCATTATGGTAAATTGAGACGCTCGAGTCGATGAAAGGCGACGAAGTTGACAGCATTTTTCATATATTGATGTTCAGATGCTTATTATGGTGCGAGCTGCCTGGTTATATCCCAATGCTGGCTCGTCCTTACGGGGCCTGTGATACCTATCGAATTGACTCGGGCCTGGGCCCAAGTGCTGCGAATGTGGGGCTTAAAGGTCGTATTGGCTGGTTGGCGATCCCGGTGGCTTCAACAGACAGTAATTGTGGGTTTCTTCAAGCAAGACAGTTCTCACACAACATGTATTGTTTTGTGCTTTTAGTCGTGTTAAGCGAGGGATATTTTCCTATTGAATATCTGCACCAACACATTATTGCGGTGGTGGTTTACGAAAATTTTAAAGCTGGATTGACACAATACGAGTACTACAGTCCTACCAAATTATCAGCTAAATAATTTCCAGAATTTTCGAGAGAGAAAAAACATTTTGAAAGGGTACTCAGGTAGATTTGAGGCTGAGACTCAGCTGAGTCCCAAGAGTCGACTACTTCCAAATGTGGACAAACTAGTGAACCGCAAAACAACTGACGCATTTTGGCCAAGATTCTAGGCCCGCTAATAGCATCTCGATTGGCGTTGGTAATTTGTTGAATCATGCCTCCGTATGTTGTGTGTCGGTGCCATGACAGGAAAGGGACCTGCCGGAATATTTGGAGAAGACTTGCAAGGCTTATTGAGCCTCCATGGAACTCGCGACACCCTACACGGTGTTTTCTGCGTTGTTAATTTTCGCGCTTGTTTTGACTTTCCGCCGGTTGTGTGACAGATGGGGGAGGGTGTGTTCTATTGAGCACGGAGTGGGTTTAGTCAGTTTGTGTGACAGGTCACATGATGAGACACTTCGCGGCGGGTCAAGGCCAACGAAGGAAATATCGCATTTCGGAACAGGTGAGGATCCTTTCGCTTTTGTCGTCCAGTGCATCGGTGAAAATGATACAGAATGAATTATACATAATGCCATAATCAGCTTTCTGTATAATTATATCATAATAAGCTTTGCGTGATAATATACCAAAAAAAGTACTAAAATATGCCCCCTAGAATACCGTCAAAAAGGAGATTTTTATTTAAATATATGTTAGCCTTATTAGGTAGTACTTTACCTTGGAGCAGGGAGTAATTTCAGAATTCTAACTTTCTATTGGTTTAACCCTCTCTGAAAAATAGGGCGACCCCTTACTAGTGTCTTGGCATAATCATAATAAATAACGAGCTTTTTTTATAATTATTCATAATTATAAAACAAGGTTGTCAATTATACAATTATACCAACCCTAAATTATGAGGGATTGCGACGCGATTTAATCCAAGAATCAGACAGCTCCCCTAAGTCGCCCCAGGGCAATCTCATCGCGAGGCGGCCGCGTTCGAGTCTCTTGAACGTTGCCCGAGACAACAATTCTCCTCCATGTGATGATTTGGAAATTTGAGGTTCCGGCGCCGAGACTATGATTGTTTTTCGTTCTTGTTGTCAATCACAAAAGGATACAAATCACAAAAGGTTGACGTCGGGAAATCTCTTCCAGCACCCCAAGGATGCGGGTGCGGGGTTCAAAAAGAGGGCTGGGGTACTCCGCATTTCTAATCTTACCTGCCATCCCCCCGCTTCACTGTTGCTAAAATACTTATCCTCCCCATCTTTGGGGGTTCAACTCATCTTTCCGGAGAACAAAAACGAAGGACCGAACTAGTTTTTACAGATAAGTGGGATTTTTGTCAATTTCCCATGGCCTTCAACCGATACTTGTCC
The DNA here is from genome assembly GCA_001414455.1 of Hymenoscyphus fructigenus. NCBI lineage: Eukaryota > Fungi > Ascomycota > Leotiomycetes > Helotiales > Helotiaceae > Hymenoscyphus > Hymenoscyphus fructigenus. The sequence goes on from LKUV01000162.1 coordinate 13,099, forward strand.
CATTTATCTCTAATTATCTTTAATTATCTCCAATGTTTAAAGTTTTGACCCCGCGAAAATTGCAGTTCATTTCCTTGTGTGGACGTTGAAAGTTCAATACAAAAGAGAAGTTATTCCTCGAAAGTTCGGGGGCTTCTTCAAGTCATCTCCTTCTCCTTAGATTCTGCTCTCCCTCAAGATGGCTTGGTTTCGATCAATCGCAGTTTTTCATCTTATTCAAAATGTGTTAGCTTTTGATTGTTCAATTTCAGCAATCGAAGCTGGACTTCCTTCCAATGCGAAAGCTATTTTAGCTGAAAGAGTATCTGAAAATGGCACCTTTGGCGAGGGAGCTTCTAATCTTGGATACCCAACAAATGCAACATTCTTGCCGGCTCTTTGCTCGGTCGTCGTCAGCGTTACCTCTTCGAATTCGTCAGCATACACATTCGGATTGTTCCTTCCCGATACTTGGAATGATCGTTTTCTTGCAGTAGGGAATGGAGGTTACTCGGGTGGCATAAATTGGGTGGCGATGGGAACTGGAGTTGAATACGGGTTTGCGACAATGTCGACAGATACTGGTCACAACTCTGTTGGTGGTGATGCTTCATGGGCTCTCAACTCCCCTGAGAAGCTCATCGACTGGGGTTATCGTGCTATGCATGGCTCTGTTATTATTGCAAAGCAAGTGACTGCTGCATATTACGCGAATCCTCTCACCTTCTCATATTATTCTGGCTGCTCAACCGGTGGACGACAAGGCTTGAAAGAAGTACAAGAATACCCCGAGGATTTCGACGGAGTCCTAGTAGGAGCCCCTTCCTGGTGGACCGATCGTCAAGAACCATGGCACATTCGCACATCATTGGCGAACCTGCCCGTTAATTCATCCCACTACATTCCAGATGCTCTTTTCAATGTTGTCAGCGATGAAGTCCTTCGACAATGCGATTCTCAAGACGGTATTGTGGATGGAGTCATCATGGACTACAAACGCTGCAATTTCTGGCCCGAAAGCCTTCTCTGCGGGGCCATGGAAACAAACTTCTCCTCTTGCCTCATGGCCCCTCAACTCGACACCTTGATCAAACTCTACGAACCGATAATTGATGTTAACAACACATGGAACTATCCAAGTTTCAACCTTGGAACCGAGAAGCAGATGGCTGTATCCATGGGAACAGCCAACATGAGTGCTTTAGGTGGAGTTTCATGGACTCAGTACTTTGTATACAATGATCCTACATGGGACTGGCGTAATTTCGACTACCAATCGCTCCAAGACGCCGAAAGAGTAAATGCGGGGCAAGCAACAGCAGACAACTTTGACCTTGCACCATTCCATGCTGCCGGTGGAAAACTCTTGATGTATCACGGAACTGCGGATGGTCAAATCCCTGTTGAGGCCAGCGAGTATTATTACGATCATGTTCGTCGAAATCTGAAACAAGCTACCACTAGCAATGTTACCATCGACGATTTCTATCGCTTCTTTTTGGTTCCGGGTTTACAGCATTGTTCAGGAGGTACTTACAACGCTCCTTGGTATGTCGCCGGTCCAAGTCAACAAGGAGTCTTTGGGCAAGGCACGAAATCAGTTCCCGGATATGAAGACGCTGATCACGATGCTTTACTTGCACTCATGAAATGGGTTGAAGATGGAACCCCGGTGGAGAAATTGATTGCAACGAAGTTCAAGAATGAAACTCTTTCATCAGGTGTTCAAGGACAGAGACCTGTCTGCCTCTATCCGGGTGGAGCAGTATACAAAGGAACTGGGGAAGTGGAAAATCCAGATAGTTGGAAATGTGTCAGAAGGACTTGAAGCTTCTGAATCTGAAATACATTTATGAAGTCTCCAAAGAGAGGCCGTTCAACTCCTTGTTACTGGCATTGGTGTGAACTTTCGGTTGTATGCAAAATAACCCTGTAGCTTGTACGGCATGCCACGCCACACTGCAGTAATTAGGCACCATCTATTCCCAACAGCCTTGTGAACTTTAAGATCGAATCGAGGCTCAAATTACGAACGAGCCGGTTTTTACGATACTCACTGGACGGTGAAGTGATAGATTCAAGATGGTAGACAAGCCAGTAGCTGTTAACCCACAATGGGACGTTAGTAGTATATCTTTCATGACTTTCGACCGGCTCCGAAGCCTCATCAGCATCGCCTTACAAGATAATGTACAACCCCAAGCTGTTCTGGCAGCGGAAGCCCTGGGTGCTTTCATGATAGCATCTCCGGCCGCGATATCCTCAGCTATAACCACGCTTAGTGGAAATGAATCAGTGCGCCTGGCATAGTTCAAACTACACAGTGGACTCAGCTCCGGAGGTGTGATTAAAACGATTCGGGAATCGACCCCGGTGCTCCAGTTTTTCATAGTCGCTACGAATTGCAAATTGTGCTACACTGTCGAGGCCATTGGAGATATCATGTTTTATATGGTCGCAAAGTCTTCTGTCCTCAATCACTATCCAGTCTCGTTGAGTTAACTTGCGCAATTTGTTGAATTATTCGCGGGCCATTCTGAAAAATCGGTACCTATAGATGAGATGGAACAGATTGTCTCTGCTGTGAGCGCAGAAACTTCTAGCCCGCACTTGTACAGTCGCATTGAATCGGAAAAGCTCGCGGAACTTATCTTACAAGTCTTCCAAAGTTTGCAGAATACCACAGTCGAGAGCGTCACAATAACTGGTTCCTCATGTGGTGTGTGGCTTGCAACTCTGTTCTTGTCGGCGTCGAAAGATGATACCAGCATTTTCGTGGGGATAAAGCTCATCAGGGGCTCTGGAAATACTAGGCTGATGATTGTCCTAGACTCCCAAGCTTATAAAAGCCCTTCCTAAAGGTCAATCATCGAATCTAAAGGCGAGCTTTGGAGGCTTCAAGTGTGGAGAAAAGACGATAGGCCTGCTCATTTCGTAGTCTCAGAAGAAGCTGAGAAAGTCTGGAATGAGCTACCAACTCCCATCAAGATTGCAAAATGTTGCATTCAAGAAACTCATCTTCCCCATGTTGGTAGGAAAAGTATATTATGAATGCGCTTGGCGAGTTTTCGGGCGGACTGGTCAACTTTCTTCACGCACAAGGCAAAGTCAGCATCCAAAAAAAGGTTCTGTGATTACGATAAAAAATACCCATAAAGGGCTAAGGTGTGGTGTTGTGTATTTGTGTACTCTCAAGGCCCAAAAATGGTCCCACTCTTACCCTCGAATTCTAGTGGATTACGGATGGGATCTTGAAATCGAGAATGGGCCCAGTAGAGTATTTCAATTTTTAGAAAAGGAGTTTTCAAAAGCACCCGTGGCGATTGACAGTGCTGGAGTGAAACGACTTCTGGAAAAATGTCTCTTGGAGCTCTTTTCGGTGCAGTTTCAAGTGTCTAGGGATATATTATATAACGCCGTCTACATGGCTGTTGATGCAATCATTGGTGCAATGTGCATAAATGAATCATGTAACCGACGCTTGTATAAACAGAAGCGGGGGCTTGAAGATATGGAGATGGTTTACCATCTACCCAGCGAAGAGGGTTTCAGCTTTGCCGATTATCAAGCGCAAGCATTCTATCACCATTTCCCCGCCAGCTTTCCAGTAACAAGAGATCTCATTTATGCCGCCGAAAGAGGTCGCACGGTGGAATGTGTTGTGGAAACAAAGTACAAGAGTCAATGATGCATTTAAAATTCTTATTTGTGCTGGCAAAATCAGGAGAGGCAATTTTACTTATCGCGTGGTTAAAGAGGATAAAGAGGAAGTGGAATATCCACAAACGTCTAATAACGTGTTTAAGACCTATACCTTAATAGAGAACAGGAACTATGCCAGATTGTACCCTTAAGGAGAAATTAGAGAATGCACTGCCCAATAGACTGTGTCTGTAACAGGAACATCTCTAAACGTCAAATCATCAATGTTGCATCGCTCCTCTACAGTACTTACGCAAAAGTCTGAGCCATTTAAGCGAGCGGCGGGTTCCCACACCACAACCACCCCTACATATGAGGGTGCACCACAAGCAATACATACTAGAGTTAGATAAGAAGTTACTGAAAAGAACCCTTAGGGTATAGGCTACATTATAAGCTATCTAACTCAAAAAAGTAACTAAAAATGACCCTAGTACTTTGTGTGCCAGCAACTCGCCGCGATACAGGCCTCTATTATAGAGGGCATACTCTTATAGAGACAATCAAAGGAGCCCTTATCTAAAGTATCCCAGGCTGCTTGTAGAGCACTTTCAAGCTTTTGCCTTGAATTCTCACTCATAGATTTGTCCGCAGCTAGCTCAGGGAACATCTCAAAGACTCTTACTTCGAGGATCTACCAAATGTGCTCAATCGGGTTGAGATCCGGGGAGTAGAGGGGCCAATTCTTAAACATATTGATCCCATGGCTTGCAAACCACTCTTTAACCTTGCGAGCAGTGTGAATAGAGGCATTATCTTGCATAAAGAGATACCCCCGTCCTCCTCCTCCAACTTCTCGAACTGTAGTGCTACTTCTGCCTCGAGGACCTCAAGATAGCTCTCCGCCGAGTACTCATGCTTTTTAGACTCAAAATCTCGGTCCATAATATAGAGTTTGGACTGGGAATTGTCCCAAAAGCATCCCCAGACCATAACCTTCATGTTATTCTTGCAGTCGTACGCCTAGACCATGTTAGGGTCCCACAGTTGGTTCGCAGTTCAGAAGACTCATTCAGCCCTTTTACCCCGCCCCCGCTCGACTGAACACTCATCACTCCAACTTATCAAGCCCCATTCCTCCTCAGTGATATGCCTCCAATTCAAGCACTAGGCTAGCCGTTTAGCAGCATTCGCCTCTGTAAGTAACGGCCGCGTCCTAGCACGCAAATTACTTATTCCATACTTCTCAAGGATCCTCTTAACTGTATCTCAATTGAATTCGAGGCCGCAGGCTGTGATAACCTGTGCGTAGGTATCTTTTCGGTTTAGACGAACATAGTGTAGTATCTTTCGTTCTTCAGCAGGAGTATATATGAGGGGACGGCCGCTGCAAGGTTGGGTCTCTCCTTCGTGGTGTAAGTCAGCGAAGGTTATGGTGCTGCGAACTACCCCGCGGGAGATATCGAGGACGGTTTCGACTTCGGTGGATTTCGCGCCTTTATAGGTCATGCCGACTACCTGGCCCCTCTGATATGGAGTTAATTGACAATTAAAAGCTCTCTCCTTCGTGATATCACGCAGCGGCGTGCGAATCGGAGGCATATTGAGGATGTTGTGTGTATAGAGAAGTACGAGGGTTGGGAACGCGACGCGTTATTTAAGTGGGTTAACCCGCCGCTCGCTTAAATGGCTCAGACTTTTGCGCACCAACTGTACCACTGGAACCGAGACTCGATTTCCCATATCTTGGTAGGACTCGATATATTCTCTTGCCACAGCTCAGCATCTTTGGAGAGAGAGAGTATCGATTGTGCAGAAGAAGCAGATGGCAAAACAAAAACATAAGATCGCACCTCGCGAAGAGAATGCACGAGAGCGGTGTCAGAATTTATTTGTCTTCAGCTTTCAACAGAGCGCTTTGTGACGATGTCGATGTGCGGATTTGTATAATTCGTGCCACCAACAATAAGGAACTACGTTTCTTTGCAGCTAGAATGCTTTGCGAACGAGGTGCAAATTCTGGCTGCTGGAGGCTCATCGTAAGGCATGATGCACCGCTTTTATATTGTGTTGATGTTGCCCATTAGAGTGGCTTGGATTGTTTTATTATCTGTTAAGGAGTCAATATGCGAGTTTGGAACAACTGTTCAGAATTTTATAGTTACTCAAAGTCGCAATATATATAACTCCAAGACTAACCGTTGTCTCATGAGAATTTTCTCGCTAGGTGTCCGACCCCTTTCCCCTCGCTTAGTACTTCCTCGTTTTTGACAAAAAAAAAGAAAATACTTTAACTCAAGTTGATTAAAATAATATTTTTAATGGGAGCCGGTAATAAGCATATGCACGTACTTTAATAACTGTTCACCACCATTTGCCATTTGGATCCAAAATTCGCGCGAAGCTCAAAATTGCGCAAGAGCAGGGACCCTTGAGGCTCAACCACTTGTAAAGTGGGAACATCTGATGTCCGTAGCTTCATCGTACTTCTCATGGGCACCAATTTGATTACAGTAAGAGAGACGGGCTTTCCTCTGAGTACACCCGCTTTCGTACAATGGTGAAACTGTATTCTGGGGTAATGGATGGAGGGGGAAGCACAATTCAAAATAACTGTTTCTGGTCAGGAAGTCCCACATTCGAGTCTACGTTTTTCAACGTCTTCTCAAGTCTGGAAAGGAGATAAAGTACAACTTTCGTGTAGGGGTAGACGAAATCTGTAGTGCACGTTTTCACTGTCACTTTGAAACCTAGAAAACATAATGCTCCTAAAAAGGATATATACCATCACTTAAGGGATCTTAATTTTCCTCATCAGGAGACCAAGCTTGGCTAGAGAATAGCCAAAAAAGAGCTTAAAACAATCCTCATCAACCTCATCTCCCCATCTACTGCCAACGATCAGTATAAGGATAAGACCTAAGCCAATCATCCGTCAGCTTCTCCTCCTCCCACTCCTTCTTCCAACAATCCCAATACTCCGCACAACTTTTCTTCCAATGTCCAAACCTCCCACAAAACCCACAAAGATTAAAGCACTCCCTCATCTCATGTTCCTCCCCACAAAACCCACAACCCACAGTACTCTGCTCTACAACCGCAACCTCATCCCTCTCCCAAACAGTGCCTTCAATAGCATCCTCAATAAACTGCGTCAACCCATCGTTCTCAAGCGTCCAATCAACAACTTTATTCCCAAACGAATCAAAAGCAACGAATTCCTTCAGACTAGGAATTTTCTGCACATACCCATCTAAAACATATTTCAGCGTCGCCTGAATAGTATCCGGACCCCAAGGGTGCAAGAACTCCCCTTGCTCCTCGGGGAAGTGAGTGTCGAGAATAGTACGTACCTCCACCTTCTCCACAGCCGTGCAAAACTTCGCGATGAAGTTAACATATACGTACAAGGCTTGCATAATACAGACATCTTCCCCACAGTCTCCCTCCTCACATTGATGTAACCTTATCACGCCCTCGAATTCCAGATTCTTGAGTTTCGCAGCATGGACGGGACCAATGGTGTGCAGATATCGGAGGAAGGGATCGTAGTACAGGAAACCTTCTAGCATGGGGGAAGGCCATTGATGTTGGATTTGGACTAGAGCTTGTGCGATCCTTTCGGGCCTTTGGTAGTTCCATGGTAGTCGGGTTTTAGGGCGATGAACGATATTTCCATGGGCAAGTAGAGTGGGAGGACTATATGTTAAAGAGCCGTTGGCCATCCAGAAACTTAATTTGTTTTGTGTGAAGAACATTTGAGAGCCCGCTTTGTAAAGACCCTTTGAGACGCGTAGGATACCGGCGTCGATTATTGGACGGTGGGTCTTGCGCATTTCTAAGTATTTTCCTTCCCGGTCTTTCTTCTCGGTCCATGTGTATAGGGGCGAGGAACGACTGATAGTACCTGGAATGATATTGGTATCGGTATCGATATCTGAGTTCTCGGGATGATCTCGAAAGCTGTATGAACTGGTATAAGGATGGTATATGGAGTGGTTTACGGAGTTGCTGGTGATTGCATGGGGGTAAATGGATATCCCCTGTGGTGCGAGTAAGACGTATTCCAAAATTCGATGTAAAATTTCTGCAAAGGGCCTATGAGTATATGGTTGTACAGCATCTGCGATTTAAGCCCAGCATACCCGAAGGAAGGCTCATGAGATGACGATTATATTTGACATTTTCTGCCAGATTCCACCCACTCTCGCTAGAATGGCCAACAGCCCTCGAGTATTTAGAGGATCTCGGTTCGTCGACTTGAGCGCAAGTGAGGGGGTGTTTCAATGGCATGAATTTCGACCGCAATTCATAGGCAAGATACTTCTTGCGATAACGTTGCTCGGCTACTTCCCTTGAAAAATCTCGAATAGCTGTCATTCTATTAGCGACTAGGTCATAATACTGTTTTCAGGGGACAAACGTTTGGCCCAAACACAACGATCACCATGGGAATCTTTAAAGAAAAGTCCCTCTGCGCCAGCGGTCTTCGCAAATTCTGTAAGAGCCATTTCTGGAGTCATATCAGGATACTTGGAGAAAGCTACTGTTTCGTAGTACATCATTTTCTCGGGGGTTGGTTGCTTAACTTCCTCCATCTTGAAGCCAGCTTGATGTTTTTGGGATTGAATGAAGACCAAAGGAAATTATAACGATGCGCGCATGTATGGAATGAATCAGGGGAAAGAGAGAGAAAAAATGTTGATTACCTCGGCACCCAGAAAATGTGTAGCACTAAAGTTGGCCGCTTCGCACTAACACTTGAACGTTCTGGCAATGACTCGAAGTTCATTGTAGATGATCTCACGAATGAAGTGGATCCCGTAAGACCTCAGAACACTACGTCGATAGTTAGGGTCGCATATCTTATTGCTAGTTGGGTGGTCTAACACGGCAGCGTGAGTAATTACCAAATAAAGGAGGCAAGTATACTTTTTGAAGTGGAATCTCAAACAGAAATAATACCATATACCACTGAGTCATATATTGTTCGATTCGTCTATGCAAATTGATCAAACGGGATTATCATCTTCATCCGCATCGTAAATTTCCCCAAAGGAGCTCCTCCCGCCTTCAGTCTCATCCTCTTCCTCGTCCTCATCCATGATACCTGCGTCCGAAGCAACAACCTCCATATCTTCGTCTTCATTAATATTTCTCTCCTCGTCCGTCCCTTCTTCATCATCATCTTCTCTGCCCGAGTTATCAGATCTTTGAGAATGAGCAAGAGGCCCAAAAACTTCAATCCAGTTACCATCGGGTCCTTTTTTCCGTAAAATCTTTGGGTTTCTCCCGTCATCCGCTGGTGCTCGCTTCAAAGCCTTCCTCTCGCGGGAAATCCTAATCCTTCTATTCTTGTCATTTAAGGATAGCAAAGTCTTGTCCTCTTCCTCCATCTCTTCCAGCCGAGTCACGGCGTCCTCTAATTCATCTTCATCGTGGCCATGCTCCAGGACATCCTCCCAGTATGCTCTTTCATCGGCATGCCTTCTTTCAACCCATCTTCTCCAATCTCGATTATGTGGTCTTCCTTCTACCAGTACACTAACGAGATCTTCCTCACCTTTATCCCTTTTTTGTGCCGCAAGGTTGTCCAGGAAATAGGCTTGGCTTGCGACATCCGGGTCCGTAAGTCTGTTGTCGTATCTTCGTGCAAGCTGTCTCCGGAGTTCCTTGTTCAGGGTGCGCTTCACGCGTTCTGTGTCCAATTTCTCCGAAACTAGACGGGCAGAATTAATGCAAAGTAGGTCAATATCTCCAGGAAGATGTTTTATACTGGGGAGATTTTCTCCATCCTCTTTACGCCGGACGAAGAGTAGCTCTGACCCTATATTTTCTGACCATTCGCATTGGAAAAGGCGACCACAGTAGGACATGACCGGCTTCTTGCTCTCCAATCCCAGAATTTGAAGCTCGGATGAATCGAATAGCTCATCCGCCTGTCGTGGTAAGGCACCACCTCCATTCTCTTCGCCCGCCTCGTTCCGTCCACCTTTTCCAGCAGTTCGAAACTCGGGAGCAGTAGTGTTTGCGACGGGGGTCACTTCCTGTCGATTTACTCTTCCCAGCATGGGATTGAGCCATACACTGGCATCTTCCACGAGCACGCTCGGTCGTGACTCTTGTTTGATGGGCTCTTCGGGGACGGTGAGGTCGAGAGTCAAGTAGAAAGTCTAGAATTAGAGATGAATTAGTACATGTAAGCAGAGAGCGATCAATTGAAAATCTGCGAACCTCTGTTTCGGTTGTGGAGTACTCATATTCCCATTCATCGGAATCACTGTCCTCTGGTCGGGCTGGCATCGTCGGGGTTTGTAGGGCCTGTGGAGGGGTAGATTGGAATTGCGCACCAGAAGGTGCTTCTGGGATTTCCGACATCACGGTCGTCGGTTAGGGTGGAGATATCGACGAAGATGATTTGCGCAAGGCATTTGGTACGATAAAGGTTGGTGAATTCCAGTTTACGACGTGGTGTTCGTGGCCAAATTCACTTGTTGAGAAGAAGCTAGTTTGTGCCTCGAATATGAGGCTAGGGACCCGAGTACTTATCTCCGATCGCCAACTCTCGTCCAAGTCCCATATCAACTTCACTTCGCCAAAACCAGCCCACGGCGACAACATCCTCAGAAATCCCAACCTACGTAAAAACATTCGAAATGGGCCTCCTTCTCTCACCCAAATTGGGAGGTATGACCTATCTGACCGTAAGAACCGCGGTTAAGTCGCGCCGGCCTCGTGCATGACTAAACTCACTAGAGACGAACAGGGGTATCGTATATAAATTCCCACATTTGATATCAGTTCCCTTTATCTTCCTTTTCCCATATTTTCCCCTCTCATATATCTGAAATCTCTCAAGATGTTCGACAAATTTCGCGACGTCGTGTCTAATCTTTTTCATCCAATTCGATTCATGAGCTTGGCTTCTTCTTTCATTCCTGCAACGATCTACTCTCTTGTTGTTGATCTCGACTTTCGCACGTTGTTGTCGCCTTCTCGTTTCAAGGAAGCTGTGAGTTTCCATGACTTCCTGAGAGCATTTGTTTTTTCTCATTCCCCACGCTCGATATATATAAAACCATTCATTCCTTCGCCATGCTGTATCATACATAAGTGTTTCCTCTCATATTTTTACGCGAGTGTTCACTGTTCACTGTCGGCGTGGTTATGTTTGTGTTTCGCGCCCCAAGTCCTCCCCTCATCCAGAAGTCCCCGCTCCAAACATCTCCAACTAACACCATCACACAGTGGTTCGCTCGCTTCTGGTCCATCTATGGCCCCCGTGTCCGCGAACACGTTTCCCCCGCTGCTTCCCCTCTCCTCTCCCTCGCGCACGGCGTCGTCCTCGACGTTGGCCCTGGAGGCGGAGAGTGGGTTTCCCACTTCGACGCATCCAAGGTCACAAAGATCTATGGCATCGAGCCCAACACTGGTCTTCATCCTCGTCTCCGTCAGAAAATACTCGACGCAGGGTTGAGTTCCAAATATGTCATTGTTCCTGTTGGTGTTGAGGACTTTGAGGAATGGACGAAGAGTGAGAAGGATTGGGATGGAGCAGATTCCATTGTTACCGTACTTTGTTTGTGTTCTATTCCTGACACGAAGAGTGTTATTTCGGGACTGTATGGGTGTTTGAATGAGGGTGGTTCTTGGATGCTTATGGAGCATGTTAAGGTTAAGCCAGGGCGATGGGTTGGGTGGTATCAATGTTAGTTTCCCCTTTGCTTTCCGCCTTAATTCTCTTCCGACGACAATTTCATTCTTGCTTGTTGTGTCCTGCAAATATACTACCTCAAGCACTCGATGCTAACCTCCCTACCATAGCTGCCCTTAACTTGATCTGGCCCCACTTTCTAGGTGGATGCTCCCTCACGAGAGACACTGAGAAAATGTTGAAGCAAGCTGGACCTTGGAGTAAGGTTAACTTGGCTCAACCAGAGACAGAACCTACATATGCTGTCTTACCTCACATTAAGGGGGTTTTGACCAAGTGATTTTAGATGGTGAATGTTGGGATATGGTTCATGAGATTGATGAGTAGTCACGTTGGATTTTGATAATTTGTTTGTGAAGCTCCAAGCGATGGTTAGTAGTCAGATTGGATTTTGTTCGCGTTTTTGTATCTTTTGAAGAGAATGGGATGTGGGTCCGTTGCTAGTTGATAAATTGCAGAAAGGAAAGATTTGAGATTACCCGCGACCCCAAAAATTGAAAGTGTGAGATCCAGCAACCATACACAAGGAAAAATGACCAGCCAAATAAACTGAATAGCGACAGCCCAACTTCTACACCAACATCCCTTGAAATAAACAAGTTTCATTCCGCATCCTAGCATCAACTCATTTCTCATTCCTCTGAAACCCGCTAAGTTCTTCTTCATTTGCTTCCTTCCCTCGCTCTGACGGTTCGCCGTTCATCATTCGAACATTCAGCTACATCCAGTCCCTCTAGACCGTGACGAAAGTTTTATCCAAAACGCAGCCTTTTGTCGTCAGGGTCGAGTTTTCCTGTAAACAGTTTTCTCCCGTTACTTTTTTGCTCCATATTCGCGTAAGATGGTGGCGATTGCTGTGCGGTTGTATTTCATGGCCTGTTTCAGTGGTGTGCCGTCATATTTACCGATTTCAGGATCGGCTCCCCTCTCAAGCAGTAGTCTAACAACCTCCTCTTCGTCTCTGCGTGTCGCTATTAAGAGAGAAGTAACAAGATAACCGCCTATTCGATTTACATCTGCGCCATTATCAAGTAGTGTGCTGACAATGCCTTTTGATCCATCACGCGACGCATACATTAAAGGACTTCCACCCCTCTCAATTGTAGCAGGCTCAACATCAACGCCTCTACTCAGAAGGAAATTGATCATTGTATCTCGACCGTTCACTACCGCATATTGAAGGAAGGTTTTTGTATCTCCTGCCTTGTACACGCCGTTGATATCCACCCCTTTATCTATCAGAGCCTTCGCCAAATGACAGTTTTCTGTGCAAATACTCGCACAAAAAGCACTCGTTAGACTCTGTAGGCTTGGATTGTGTTCTAAAAGTATCCTGAAGATTTTTTGATGTCCATAAATTACGCTGACAGACAGTGGGGTTTCTATCATGCCTTCCATCGGAAATTCGGAGTTCACATCGGCGCCCTGTGCAATCAATTCGAGCACCTCTTTCTCCTCTCCTTTTGCTACAGCCTCAGAGAGTGTCAGTCTAAAAGACACTGCAGCGGCTCTTGCTTCACCAATTGACAATTGGTATAACCTCTCGATTTCTGTTTTAAGCTGATGGTGTCCGGAGGGGGAGTCACTATATTGGAATAAGCCAAGGTGGGATTCCCACATATGTTTGCGCAGATAATCCTCTCGAGAGGTTTTCAATCGGCAGTCGGGCCACTTGCACTGTAGTTTCCAATCTGGGGAGTGCGAAGTGAGCTTATGACGGTTGAGATTTGTTTTCAGTGCAAAGCCTCGTGAACATAATTGGCATTTGAATGGGCGATCATGTTGTTTCCGGTGTCGGCTAGTAGTATATTGTTAGCCCATCAACGTCCAATATACTCATGATATCCCTACTTGTAATCTGCTGCAATACGAAAGGATTTCTGGCAATCCAAGCAAGCATAAGCCATTGTACTACTTCACAAACGTAGATTCAGTATGCATAAACTTAAGAATATCCTAAGAGTGAGGAATGAGCGAAATGAAAGTCGGAAAGCTCTGGGTGACACCTGACCTGGGGCGCGATGGCTGTGCCTGAATTAGACGAGGGCGGTCTTGGCGCAGTGCCCTTTCCCTTTCGAACACCACGGAGAGCCAAATGAACTTGCAACTACACAACTTCGGATACATTTCATGGTCAATAACTTATCGGCATAACAGAACCAGAGCGATAGCTACTTCGCAGTCCCCTACACGAATTAACACAGCCTGGAGAGTAAGTCACAATGTACAATTTTCGCTGTAATATGAGGCTAACAAGCACAGTTTCTCAGGAAACCCTAACCCAAAAGCCCCCACACTCTTTATCACTGTTTCATCCAATGTTCAAGATGAATACGAGTACACTCGCCACAGATCAGAGTGGAGAACGACGGGTTCTGGAATCGAATGAAGTCGAAACTTTCAACCAAATCTCACGATCCACGTCAACATACAATCTACTTGACGGAAATTCTGTCAACGCCTACCAAAACACCCAGTAAGTTTTTTTTTTCGTCAGCTGATGGTATTCCCACAGCGTAGAGGGCCAAATGAAACATGCATGCACTTGCATGTTCCCTCAGAATCTGTACCAATTGGAGGTCCGCATTCAAGAACTCGAACAGCAGCTATCCACCTTGGCCCCTGCCTACACAAACGACTTTCAATCCGACTTACTCGACATTGGTAATTCCTCAAAACTCCTTCCAGGTGATTCGGTCACCACCACCACCACCAGCATCGAGGATCTCAACCTGAGCAACTCTACCACCCTTCCAGACGACACTTCTCTCACTAACTTCAACTTCAACATTGACAACATCAATTATACCGGCTTCAACCAGCCGACAACCACACAAGAGCCCAACTTGGACGCCAGCTTCGCCCCCTTCAACGCCCTTGTGTTACCACCGTCGGCAAAAAACTCGACCTATGCCCCGATTGGCGCAAGAGCAACCTCTGAGAACGAGCTGAGCAATCCAGCTGTCACGGGTCTACCTGACATCGCCCTGAGCCCTCCCAGCGCCCCTACCACTAACCTCCCTCCAAGAAGATTCAATTGCACACACTGCATGAAGACGTTTTCACGAAAAGGTGACCGCGATCGTCATATCCGAACACACATTGACCGAACTCGCTTCCAGTGTACTGCCGCTAGCTGTCCTAAGGCCTTTTCTCGATTGGATAAACTCCGTGATCATCAGAGAAAGCACCATGGAGGCAATTAGGCGATCTCGCTGACCACTCTTCACGACAAAATACTTCGAAATTCGCTATTCCGTTTTACTTCTCCGGTTTTGTTTTCTCATGATGAATCTGGGGGATCATTCGCTAAAAGGGGGATTTTCTTTCCTTACCATTTGGCCTTCCCTGTCTTTTATTCACTGTGCCTTACGGGTATGCCTTACAGTGCGACTTCTTACTTTCCTATCTAGTTGGATTTTCGTTCTTCGCTTCAACCACAAACAATAACACAAAAAAGGGGGGCTTAGCGAGACGTTTTGTGAGCGATTTTTCTCTTTTGAATCCAATTCCCCAGCTAGCACATAATATACTTGATTTCCGTCGCTCAAATATCTAGACTCCCGTGAAATAGTCGTGACAATTTCTTCCCGCATCTCCCCGCCTTTTCAATGACTACCCTCTTCCCAGGCAATCGTAGATTAGAAAATCATTCATCGGACCTTCCGACCCTTTAAAAAGAGTCAGGATAACGCCCAACCATTCCAGCGTGCTCGAGCCATTTCACCAAAACTCTCACAGCTCATCCACTATAATCCACTCACAATTTAGTGGAAACTCAAATGCCCCAAGAGGTTTTACACTCCCCCCACAAAGTCCTAGTTTCCATAACCTGCGTCTTCGCGTTTTTCGTGTGCAGTAACCTACCATTAATTGCTCTTATCTTCACTAATTATCCCCCCCCCTTCTGCTTCCACCCCGAAACCCCCTTTGTTCTACTATATAGAAAAAATAGTTTCAAGGGCATTTCTAGGTTACCCTAAAATAACTCCATTTGTGAGACTCGACAAGCCAAATTCCGGTCTCAACGTGAAGATTCAGGTGCAAGGTCTCATACAAGTACTCAGTAAACAATTTTCATATCAAGTTTTCCATTTTATTTCGTCATATCATATCATCTATCGAGAATCCGTCATCAAGAATCCATCATCACGGTATCATCGTATCCGTAACCCATACACAAACAAGTAACTAATAAATAAACATTGTAAAAAGAGGACCATCACCTAGCCGAAGTCCCATTCAAGCCAGACAGCCAAACCAAGCAGTAAAAAGGTAAACTCGTCCACACAACATAGGAAAGGAAGTCATACATTAAACAAAAACAGCAGCCAGGCAGCAAGGAAAAGTAGAGAGACGTCATTCCATCCAGCCCAGACATTTCCGTCTCATACCATGTTCCCAGCGAGAGAGAAAAAGCAAAAAAAATGAAAAGCGGAAGATCCGACCCAGCTTCCCCGCTGCCGCTGCCCGCATGACCCGCCCCCATACTCCACACATTCGACAAAAGCAAAAAACCAAAAAAGCAAAAGTAAGACACCGTGCTGAAGGAAAAAAGCAGTATCATGATTTGATGTGGTGGTTCAAACATCATCCTCCCCCTCAGCATCAACATCAACCTCCTCACTGGTCCCTCGAGCCTCAGCCCTCTTTTCCTTCTCCCCGACACAGAGTCGGAATTGTCCGCGCCCATGACCCGGTTTCTCCTCAATGATACCCTCGTGCAAAGCCCATCTCAAAAGACAATCGTCGTCACCCTGGTTGACATGACTGCCAACCCCAGCCAGACCACCAAACCCCTCAGCAGTCCCCTTCTCCAAATGCTTCCCAACATGCTCCATCCTATCATCCCACGCGCCCCTCCCCTCAAACCACGTCTCACACCCCCTAACCGGACACCCCAAAGTGCCCGGGGCCTCCCTCTTAACAACAAGACATTCATTCTGCAAAAGCCTAACCCGTTCCTCCCATTCCCCATTCCTCTTCCCATTGCGTTTCACAGAGTTGGGAGTATGCATCCGTCTCAAATGCTGCGTAAACAAATCCTTGCGATTAAACTCACTGCGTCTTGTAGATTTATGACAAAAGCCTAGTTCGCACACCCAAGCCGTGAGATTGAGATGTTGCGATGAGACGTGGCGTTTCCACTCGTTCTTGGAGGTGAATGTTGAGGGGCACCCGGCGAAGTGGAAGACGCAGGTGTAGGGACGTTGTTGGTGGGTTGTATTTATATGGCTCTGAAGCTCGATGGGGGAGCGGAAGGGAACAGGGAGGGAGGGACATTGTTTGCATGTCAATCCTGATCCATTGCGGGAGTTCTTCGATTTAGAGATACGACCGTTTTTTATTGGTTTTGGGTTTGAGGAGCGGCGGATTTTTCGACGAGAAGAAGAGCGTTTTGGGGTGTATTCGGTGTCGGAGATGGGGTCATCGATGGGGATTGGTTCTTCGTCTATGTCGATGTCCGAGGTGTCTTCTTCTTCGCCTTCGGCGTCGATGTCGGAGGGCTGGGTTTGGGTGCTTCCAGAGGCTTGGGGGGAGGCTTCGTCTTTGATGGAGGCGCCGATTCCTTCGTCGATTTCGTGGTAAGTGTAGGTGGTATGGTGCTCTTGCTTCATTTCGACGGCGGCATATTCGGTTTTCATTTCGAGTGCGACGTAGCCTTCGTCGTCACCACCTGTGTAGGTCACTTCTTCAGGTTGGAGGTCTGGCATCCCTTGGATTTGGGTCATGTTGACGCAGGTGATTCCGGTGTTGCGAGGGTAAGAAGGAAGTTGGGTGAGTCCATTTCCGCTCCAGTCGATATTGTGGCCGTCGAAACCGTGACCTGTGAAGGAAGTTGTGACTGCAGGTGGAAGGTAGAATTCGTCTTTTGGTTGGGACATCGGAGAGTACTGCGAATCAAGCCATTCTGGATCCGGTCCAGGGCTTGCGCTGCTGGAGATGGTGGAGGTAGGGTCTTGGGAGGGACATGGTGAGATCATTCTGGAGCGGGAAGAATGAGGTACAGATTGAATGGGAGCGGATTGTCCGTTGAGGTTGGGTAAAAATGCTTGAGGGAAATTGTGCGTTTGTTCGTGATTGAAGAAGACGCGGTTGTCTGCCTGCCCTAGATATCTTTCCAAAGGCTTTTGTTGATTCTGACGTTGATTCTGAAGCGCCATTTTGGATTCCTGGTGCGAATTGTCCTGGCTTTTTCGCGTAGACTGGAGGAGCGGGTCGATTGATCTTTCCCAAGCACTTTGAATCAAAGCGTGCTTCTCTGGGGTGTAGAAATGGGAGATGGAGGTATCCTGGAAGAAAGGAGGACCACCTGGGAAGACCGAGGCGCGGCTGTTATATGATGACATTGACGCGGTGATGGTGGTGGTGGTAGTGGTGGTGGTGGTGGTGGTGGTGGTGATCGAGCACTGTACGTAGGAATGGGTCGAGGCCGCAGTTGAGAAGCCAAACACCAGGAGCAACTTCCAAGTAATCAAATCACTTATCGTGCGTATTCAGGCTGTGAGACGCGAGCTTTGGAAATTGAGGTGGGTTGATGGGGGGATGGCCAGTTTGGATCCAATGGATGTTTGAAGTTGAGTAGCTGGCTTTGTTTGCTTGCAGGTGGGTGACGACTCCTTCTGCTTGGATCAGCACTGTCGAGTACTGCTGGGAGTCGGAAACAAACTGACTGAAGTCTGGGGAGTGAGGAGTTGAACAAGCCAAAATATCAAGGGAAATGGCAACACAATTATATGTATGTATGGCTATGCACAGTAAATACAAGAGGATCTCGCTTGTCTGGCGGAGGAAGGTGACTTGAGAGATTAGAGGAGGGATCTTTTGGCGAGGGTTAGAGTAGGAGAGTGTAATGTTGGGTTTGTCCAGTATTTACGGATGGCGCAGCAGCACGTCTTTCTCATGGCGGAAGTATCGAGGAATATCTTGACGGAGGAAGCAGGGCATTTAGTAGAAAGGCCATGGATATGGCCAAGCCCCCAGCACCTCCTCCACCATTAAAGATCCACGCAAGCGCACCCCCTTCCCCTTCCCCTTCCCCTTCCCCTACCCCTTCCCCTACCCCTTCCATCCGCAGTGAGAGCGGGACGAGATTTGTGTGGCAGAGCCGCATCTTTGGAGGATGACCAGACTTGACGTTGCAGTCGCCCATCAGGGAAGCTGGTTGGTGGTGGAAGAGGACGCAAACGAGCAAGAGCAGGGGAGGAGGGCTGCACTACCCCTGACCCTGTGGGTTTGTCGAAGTGACGCTAGTCGAGATCCGGTGTTCAGCCAAGATATCTGCAACTGCGCTGCGCCTCCGCTTAAAGGACCGCCAAACCCAACCACCATTAGGAAGAAGAAGACTCAGAACCAGAATCAGAACCAGAATCAGAACCAGAATCAGAACCAGAATCAGCCAGAACTACGAGAGACCCAATGCTGAGGACAATCCGCCCGCCAAAACCTGCAGATTTCAATTTCAACAGCGAGCAAGTGGCTGCATCTGTCGGGCAAGCAAAGAGCCCAACCCTCAACTTGCTTTTTGCCAAACATGTTGCTTTTGGCAGCGTGCATTCCTGCTTCCGTCAACACCAATCAGGAGCTTGTCCATCTGTGCGACGACACGAGGCAAACAAGGCAGCGCAGGCAGACTCGAGCATCAAGTAACAAATTCCATCGACGCCCGACGACTATGGAGAGAACGATGAAAACTCTGATGGAAGATCTGGATTCGGCATGAAAGCGGTGACACGGACCGGCATCTCATGTTTAATTTGACTGCTATTGCCTGGCAGAAAGACAGCACACACACCGAGATTCTTTCCTGCCGAGATGGCTGGCGTGCCATGGCCATGTCTCTTCAGCATGGCTTCCTTCGGCCTTCGGATCTCCAAGATGGATGGGACTCGCGATGAGACTCGCAGGTGGAAGAAGCGTGGAAGAGGTGCCGAAGAAACATGAGAAACATGGTTAATCATCCCGCTGGCCCTACGGAGCCATCAGAGACAAGAGCAACCGAGTCCATCGAGGTCCTATTTCCGTTCAGCTTCCCGTCATCATTCGACGAAATCTGTCTCATTTCCAGCCCCCAAAAATGCGAACCCTTCAACCCTTCCCAATCGGGAATATATGGTTCGCTTCAATTGATCCTTGCAAGTTGCCCTTTGAGAGCGAGCGGTTATATCATCAACTCTATAGGTACGGAAGTGTCATTACGGTCCGAAGCGGTTGTTCGGTGAGTGTGTGACAAAGGTTCAGCGGCTCTTGCCATGCCTCGTAACCATCTTCTCCCCGGGAGCATATTGCTCCTTCCCACGGTCCCAGGTCTCGTTAAATTGTTCTCAAATTGCGAAAGTACCTGTCCATAACCTGGCGCATCCAGTGTACTCATCCACCACATGTTGATGGTTCCTCGAAACATGGAAGCAATCCGTTTCGAAAACGGGTCACAACAGGAACATCTCCGCTCCCAGAACTCTCGCCATGTAAAACAGCCTCACTCTATGCCCTCGATCACGCCCTCGAAGCCAAACTCGCCTGCGACCAGAAAAACAAGACGAGTCCACGTATCAACTCCGCCCCATCAACATACAGGAGAGTTAGTGAGAGTAACCTTTAGATATCCGAACAATCACTCGTGCCATCTCCATTTCCCCTCCATCACCTCACTCACACAAGCCCTGTTGAGACCCCACACCGATCCTCTCACCGAATCCCCTCGACAAGAACCCCTGACAGTCCACTGCCATCCATCCCAGGATACCGCAGCATTGCATCAATCATCGCCAGCAAACAAACCCGGGGAGCCAATAAAATCGCGATGCCCACCCCCACCCCCACCACGACCCCTCCACTCATACTTCTCCCCTCTCTTCTTTCATCTGTTTTGGAAAATCCAAGTGATGGGGCTCTCAAGCCGGGCATTGTGAGAAACTCCGGGAAAGCATCAGCTGCGGCTGAAAATTAATCCAATCAGAGCACCTGAAACTCATTTGGAGAAAATTCTGTACAGAGAAGCCTCAATATCCAGACTTCGATGATCGTCCCCCACTCTGTCTGTTGTAGCTACTGCAACAGACAATTCTCGATCCCAATCCTTCAAAATCAAGCTTAAACTTCAAAGTGAAAGATCTGCGACTAAGCATTATCTCCAATTGATAAGCAATTGCGACCAAACCCAAGAAACGTACTTCGGGCCGCAGTGCGACTGCAACTTGAAGCGATTAATTCCCATGATACACTAAGCTGATTGTCGATCCATGAGCTGCAGAGCCTCAAAATTTCGAATCCAAAGCGAGAGCCAGAAACCAACCCCCGGAGCGACCTCCTACCGGGGCAACATGAATGCAACGATCCAACCAAACCCAGCAACCCGTATCAAACATAACATTCCCAAATTTTAGAGCCTCAACACTTGGGACGACAACCATCTTTAAAGGCCCACCCGGTTAGCGCCAACATCAACCAACCCACTAATGATGCTGATGGACCGCAGTACGCAGTAAAACGGCACAGCAACAGACCCCACTAATACAGCAACACACGAGTGCGACTCGTTTCTTTTTGAGCCTCAATATTCGGAATATTGATCATCCTTGTCCTTTTATCGACCACTCGCAAACAAGCTTGAATGCTGGTTGTAACATTCTTATCGATTGCGGTTCAATATTTCACGTAAAACGATGCTGCAGTTGATTGGATTGGGCACGAAATGTTACGAATTCATGGAGCCTCAGTCCTTATACACCTCTAAAAGCGATCCTCCTATTCCTTCAGCCTTTTCCCGCTACAGGTTTCGTCTACTTGCCATAAGAAGCTTGAAAGCCGATGGAGGTCCAAATAGGATTCCAGTGGCTTTCGTCTCCATACTATCTGGACATATGCTCTTGTCTCTGCCGGGAGATTTGCTATAGCACAGAGAGATTAAATTCGATTTCGGGGCTTCCGAACCTGCATCACAAGTGTATGCGAAAGACTTGCACTTGACGCTCAACAGAGGGGGTTGGGCCGTTCTTGTGCTACTCAATTTTCTCTGGGACAAGAATAGATTTGGGAGAAGCATAGTGCTTGCCTCGTCAACGTGTTTCTTCGACCCTCTTTACGCGACGAGGGGATTTTTACAGACAATGGGCGGAGTGCCTATTACATTGAATCATTGTCCACCCTTGTTCAATTCCCCACTACCACTACCATACCACCCCAATTCTAAGAACCAAGATCAAAGTTCCGTCATCATTGTTTCAGTCTCGTTGCCAGATACGGTAACTGGATAATACAATCGGGATACGAGTTTTGAAAAAATCCTTCGTCCTCCTCCCTTTTCCATTCCATTGCATTTTGGCTTGTCTCCCTTTCTCTTTTCAAAGCCACGTCCTTTTCCCAAGATAGGCTCTCTTGGGGTTTCTTCTTCCATGCCAACTAGGAGCCTCTCCAGCAGATTATGAAAGGACACAGTGTTGTTTCAAGTCAACACGAAACGCCCACCATCAAGAAATAGGATACGAAAATCAGATACGATAATCGATAATCACATACGAGAGGCTAATGTTCCTTTTCCGATAGCAGAGCAAAGCCACCTCTCGCTAACAGACATCTCTGAACTGACGACGGCTTCCATACCAGGGTCAATACAAAATTCAGGATCGCGTAAAGATTTACCAACCTTATACGACTAATTATATGGCATTCAGTGTTTCAGAACCTTCCTTACCTTGGGTCATTCACTTCTAAATAATCGCCTCCTTTTCTATTAACCGAGAAAATTCCTAGAAATAGAAATTCCAACAGTGGTTTTTGCCACTTGGTTTACTGGCGAGGTAGGTTGAGTCTGTATCTTTCCTCATTTGTTATTTGTCTTTTTGTTCTTCACCAGCCCCTTCCTCTCTCTGCATCCAGTATCACTTCCCCACGCTCCCTCTTCCCTCTCCTCGCCTTCTTTTTCCTTCATCCTATTCAGCCTTACGAAGATAACGCCTATCGATGCAAGTCACCACCCAATCGAGCCAGTTCATCAAATAAGCTATCAGCCAACTCAAGAAATTTCGAACACCAGCCAGTTTACCAACTCTTCAAGCCATGTCTTGCTGCCCAGCGACTTGAGCCATCGTACCAGTCTCTCCGGCATTCAACCAGGCATTTCCCATATAATTCTAGAAAACCGTTTGGAATTTCCATCTCACGTTGAGAACCGGCAATTTCACCCCCAAAACTACCTCATGCCGCCATGCCGCGGACACGGACCGCAGTTGCAGATGCAGATGCAGATGCAGTCATTTTTTCCCACTGCCCTCTTTCTTCTTTATGAGGTTGTTTTCCTGTACCGAATTTTCTCTGCTGCATGGTAAAAGGGGGTACGGTAAGAGAAGGGTCTGACTGTGTTATACTTTATCCCCTGCAGAAAAAGTCTGCACCAGGTCTTCGCGACTATCAAAACTGCGATACAACCCCACGAGTTTACAATGTAACCCTACAGCCACAGACACCCCACCAAAAACTTCTATCCACATTCAGGCTAAGCCTCACTACCTGCGTATCTATAACTCTACGAGCTTAGTCTCACTGCGTACCTATTTTGTAAGCAGTTACTTGTTACTCAGCCCTCACTCAGCTCTTGGGAAATCATATCAGCTCTCAACATCCTGTGTAAGTTCTGGAAAGGAGACAAATCGCGAGTGTGACTTTGGTCGCATTAGTGCAACGTTAACATCGCCGTTACAGTGACAGTGAGCAAGACTCAACTCAGTCTCGATAGAGGAAGTCAACCGCGAGCGTAACTTTAATATCACAGTGATGCTGTGATCCCAACCTCATGTTTTTTTTTTACCCAGAGATCAAATCGAGTGTACAGCACATGTCAGTTATTCTAGTAAGCATGTTAAACAAGTCTGGATATAACAGACGGTGGTGGCAAACTGTCAAGCAAATAACGAATTGATATTATTATTTCCCATCTCAACCTTGAATCCAATGTCTACCGAAAAAGATGAAGTAAGCATTTTACAAAAAAAAAAAAAAAAAAAAACGCCTGTAAAAAAGCCCAGCCCATGGTATTGTTTTTTTCTCCACTGAATATAATCCCAACCAAATCAGGAAGCCAACTGAACCAACCAGAAAGCCAACCAAACCACCCAGCCTCGCCACATTTGTCTTCCATTCTTTCCCTGAGCCCAAAAACGCCGCTTCTGTATACCCAATAACAAAAAGATCAAAGCAGCAAGAAACAAAAATAAAGCCACCGTCCCTCCTTATCCCGAGGTAGAAAAAAAGAGGATGAAAAAGAACAAGATGAGACAAAAATAAAGCCACTCCCTCCTTATCTCGTATCCTATATCTCGTATCCTATATCTCGTATCCAAAATCCTGAAGCCTATATTTTGACACAAGCGAGGCACACCCAAGAGAAATAACAAGACATCTCCAATGAACAAGATGAAATATGAGGTAGAGATGTCATCCTCTGAACTAATGATTTTTTAGTCTCCCCTAGAAGAAGCGAGAGAGCCAGAGAGTGCCTAAGGAATGTATGTTTACTTCGCATTTTCAGGAGGAAGATACTCAGTTGCACAGTTCTCGCAAAAGGAGTGGCGCTCATCACAGCTCGTGCAACTCTGATGGTATTGGGGATTGTGGGCGACGTGACATTGACACTATTTCATGAAGTCAGTAAAGATATCTAGAGCTGGAGGATATGCATAACTTACGCAAAAAATCTGGATATTCTCAAAGTCGGTCCTGGGCCTCTTCGCCGCTCCCTCTTCTCCACCCGTAGCAACTCTCTTCTTCGGACTTTTCACTGCCACATCCATAGCTTCGTTTTCTTGAGAAGAAGGCGAAGAGGAGGAAGAGTTTGAACTTGATCCCATCTTTCCACCTTCGCGTGAGGTCGTACTCCCATCTACAGGAACCCAATCCCTAATGCCTACTTTTCGGAAACTTCCTCGTCCCATGAAATGATCATCGATATGATCAAATCGTTCCGTCCAAGCATCCAATCCTTTCTTCCTGAGATCAATAAGTTGAACACAGAATCCGCACCAGAATCTATCTTGGGAGTTTCGTCCTATACGACAGGATTCCAATTTCTCCTTATACGGTTCTTCTTCCGGGTCCAAACTAGACCCACTCAAACTCGAACCCGAGACAGCAGAAGCCGGAGAGGTAGATGTAGGAAGTGGGGAGGAGAGAGGGAGAGGGTGTTGTTTAACAAGGTGTTCAAGAAAGGATTGTCTTCTATGACAGACTTTTGAACATTGGCCTCCTTCAGGAAGGGAACCATCGCAACGCCAGGTTTCTATTTGGAAGTGTTGAGAGTTCTCATGGCGTTTCCAGTCGTTTTTTGAGCCGAAGGTTTTTCCGCATGAGAGGAAGGTGCAGCCGTATGGCCGTTCGTGGCGTTTCATGTGTTTTCTATATGTCGAGAACAAATAACTGTCAGTATTGCTTTGGAGTACAAGAAGTGATATTGCGACGCAAGATTGGAGATACGGGATAGGGAACCGGGGTCGATGTGGTGGTAGAGGGAAGAGGGAGGTCAGAACATACCTTAACTCGCAAGGTCTCCCTTGGAACTTCTTGCACACATCACAAGTAACCTTCTTCTCACTCTTATTACTAGCAACACTGCCCAAATTCTGTATCTTTGGCGAGAGACTAGGGTCCTTCTGGAGTGTATATCCCAAATGACGAATAGTCTTCAGTATCTCTTCTGCTTTCTTCAATTCTTCGGATTCAGTGACATCAGTATCAGACAACGACAAAGTAGAGGGTGGAGAATCGGACGATTTAACACTACCCTCACTTGCGTTTCCAGGCGGTGATGGAGGTCCACTAGGCAGAATATTCCGGTCCGAATTCCCATTGGTAGAAGCAGACTCCTGGGCATGATGTGTGGTAGATCCACTCAAGGCAGTCCTGATGATCTTCGTGAGAGCCGCATCAGAGGAGGCTGAGACCTCACTACTGTGCTTCGCCACCTTACCTCCCTCAGTCCCAAGCTTAGAAATCTCATGACAGTTACCCTTATCGCTCGAGAAAGAACTCTTGAAAATGGGAAGTTTTGCAGGTTCGGCGGGCGCCAAAACACTTTCCAATGTAAATCCACTTCGAGCCTTGGGTGGGGGCTGAGCAGTATGAAAAACATCCAAAGGCTGTACAGTCTCTCTCCTGAGAACCTCGGGATGAGGAACGGGACCGGCTAGTGGTTCCTGTGGTATGGGTAGTGGTGGCAAGGAAATCCTTGAAGAGGGGGAGACAGGGGAAAGGTCCATATCTGGTCTCTTGGGGGCCGTGAGATCTTGCGGGGAATCGACCACTTCTGGACAAGTGCCGCTCCAATCGGAATCGGCATTTCTATCACTGTTATCCTGAATGGGCATTGCTGAATTTAAGGATTCCTGCTCCATTGTCCTGGGAGGGAACGCATTTTCCTGATTCGGCATCACATTCGAAGGAGGTCCTTCAAAAAACTCGGCGCTATTCACAGAATAAGCTTCTTTCCAATCAAAAGATATGTGCCTCTAAGCTACTTACCAGCGTATCATTTCTTCAAAATCCTGTTCATTACGAAGTTGGTTGAGATGCATACGCTTCAAATGGCTCCGAAAGTTATCCAGACGTGGCCATGCCTTTTCCCTGGATTTGCATCCTTGGACATTGCAACGATACATTTTCGTGGACGCTGGATCTGATATGACAGTTGGATGCTTACACTTTGTGTGCCTATCCAAATCATTGCTGGTACTGAATCCTGTAGTCCATGAGCATCCAGGAACCTGGCATCTGAATGGCTTCGTATGCCTGAGTTCATGTTTCCTGGTTTGAGATTAGCTGCGGTCATTGATGAAAAACGAGAAAAAACAAATCCGCACTTTAATTCTGACTGGGTTTTAACTGGCTGCATGCAAGTCTGGCAGATCAAGCTGGATGTGTTAGATCCTGTGGATTTTGGTGCAGGAGCGGTGGTCCAATCATTGATACGGGAATGGTCCCTTGATGGCAATATTTCCGGGAATCCATTAAATGGTTGGAAATTCTCAACATGTCCAGCCAAACTTTGACAATCTTGATCCCGGTCGGGAATGTCCGCACTAAACACGGATGTGTTACCAACACTTCGTCGAGTTCCATATCCCGAGTCGGAATTGGAGACTCCAAATTGAACCGATCCTGCCTCGGAAGGATTGGTTTGTCGATATTGAGTCCCGTAAGAGACGTGATTACGATTACCTGATTGTCTTGGGTGTATTCTCTCTTCAAGGGCCACATCTGGAATGACCTTTGGCACCCAAGGACCATCATTTCCTGTGTACCACTGGACAAGTGGATCCTGGGTAGGAGCGCGAGCTTGAGTATCACTGGGAATTTGCTGCATTCTCCCCATGGAGGAAGATCCATATGGTGCGTCCCCAAAACCCGGATGGGAAAAAATCGGATCCCAGGCATTGGAACCTGACTGTGACGGACTTGGAAGTGTCCTACTAGAATGGCTACTCAAATCAACCTCAATCTCCACGGGTTGTGGTGGGAAATCCAAAGGGGGAGGCCCCATCTCTCTGGTTGTCGCATATATTTGGCCCGAGTCTGAAGAATTGATAGAAGCAAGTTGAGGATAATACTAAAAGGTGGAAATCGTCAGTAGATGGGCTACTTGACGCAGGAGTGGTAGGGGTAAAAGGGCGTACTGAACGTGGGTGGTTTCCACTGCGATATGTTGAATGATGAGACATGTTATCTGACAAAAAAATTAGTCGTCGATCCCTCAAACAGTAAGAAAAAATCAACCAACGATTCTCTATCGACCTCGCGTCGGCGGTGTTTGGATGCTGGACACGCTCATGAATTCTTCCCGCCAGCGCGGCGTTTAAGAAGGGCTAAACTCGCTGGAAAATCCCACCATAGGTAAGCAGTCAACTTTTACCCTGGCTGGGCCTGGGCGTTGAGACAAACAACTGGGCGATGCCGTAGATGCAAGCCAGACTTGGATTTTTGGTGTTGTTCTCCAACGTTCAAGTCGTTCAATCTGGTTCGTGGGGTGCTGAATGAAGCCAAATGCGCGATATAATTTGGAATGCGAGGGGTACTGACGCACTCACGGTCGGATGATGCGATGAGCCGCGAACAAGTTGGGCGACGACTGCAACCTTCAGGCTATCCAGAACCCCGTCTCTGGAGGGCAGAAAAACACACGATTGGCTTTGGGGAGTGAGGATCTTGGGAATGAAGATAATTTGATCGAATCAGCGACGCGACAGTTGTCAGAGGATGGGATTGAAGGTTGAAGAAAAGAATTAGGTGAGAGATGTTCAGAGTGAGGCGTGCGACGACAGCAGGGCGCAAAAGTAAGGCGAACAACCGAGGAGTGAAATAGGCAGCACTCGCGCCCAGTTTCTCTTTCTCTCACCGACAACTGACTTGACTGGTTTCGGTGCGAGAATATATCTTCACTTGCAGACACCACCACCCTTAACATCATAAACGACGCCCAGTTGTAGTGACTTGTTACAAATGACGTGAATAGAATCTTGGAGACTTGGGGCCAAACACGCTGCTGGCACGACAGAATTGGGGTCGGTCAGTTTGCCAAAAAGAAAGGTGCTTTATGCCTGAGGCCCCGAACTTCGCTGAAGATCACGTTTTTCACGTTTTTCATGGTCACGTTTTTGGCACGATTACCGTGCTTCCAATAATTTCCAGTTGTTCCGCATAATATCAATCTCTAGATACGCAATATAATTTATCCCCCAAAAAATATGAAACAAGAAAAGAGAAAGATTATTACTTCAACTTTCCAAAAGTCCTAGACAGTAGAAGATTCGAATCTAATTTCGATCGGAACATATATCTAAATTAAACCTTGTCAGAAAAGTAAAGACAAATATACATAGTTATAACTTAACAAATCTCTCTCCTTCTCTTCAAACCTCGCCTTAAAACCCTAGTTTAAGCTTCCTCTTCTCATAAGCGAGTCTTCTCCTCGTTATTTAGCTTTCACCAAGAACAACAGTAAGATCTCCTATTAGAATAGCATCCAACCCATCCGATAGGTGGAAAAAGATATCTCATCTCCCCCCCTAGATCTGTAATCGCTCGCTACGATATCCTCCGAGTCGCCTCAAGAGTCAACGCCACCTTCAACAGGAGAAGTGTTTCGAGTCCTTCTATGTCAACAAATAGAAGAACCCAATGCAATGCAATCAACCACTGGTCTAGTCCCGCGCCCTCCTCCATTGAGCCTCCAGTTCATCTAACCTCCGAAAGTCCAATTAGAATTCCATCATCGTCACCGAGTTTCGAAATCGCGGATTCCCAGAAAGAAGTGCAAAGTCCAAGAAATTAAAATGGAAACCTACATAGAACTCCCACCTCATTCCCTTGTCGGGAATCTCATTGCAACCCCTTAATGCAAAATCATCAAAGGAAGATGCAACTTAATCCTTCACATGCCATTTCCCCATGTCTTTCCCCAGAAAAGCTGTCACATCTGTCAAAGAACTTGAAAGAAACATGGGGCAAACATGCATCTTCCCGAACAACATGACAGAAAGCAAACAATCCACCCACATGTTTGCTATTAACCAAAATCTCACTGCCTTACTAGCCTTACCAACACAACTAAATTGAACGAATCAATGATTCAAGACTAGACCTTGGCCCACTCATATCACCACAATGGAAAGCGACCCATCCTCCCCCTCGGTTCTCTCCCCATCATGGGATAACGAGGCGAAAGTGTAAACACACGCTCCACAACATGAAATTCGTAGCACAAGGGCAACCAACCTAGATCCAACCTCCAACCTCCAATCTCCTGACTCCAAAAATAAGAAAAAGTCCAGAAGCCAAAAATAAAATAAAAAGGCAGCCTCTTCCCACCCGATTTGCGAAAACCAAAAAAAGGTCTTACCATCATCATCATACATCGACTCATGCCTCGCCACAAGCGGCAATTCAGGAAGAGGAGCTCAGGACGTTGCGGATCAAACATCCGGTGCATTCGTCTTCGAGTACTACCCAATAGCTGAATTGCATTTTTCTTCAGCGCGGGCCGAGCCAGTAGCTCGCATTCATCCAAAGAAAAAACTCGCAAAAAGTCGCAAATACGACTGCTCAGATATGACAGAAAGCTCTTGAGAAAAAGAGGAAAGCAGAGCGCAGGCGAGAGAAGTCTTCAAAGTTCAAACTATGGACCGGCCCGCAGGAGGATACGCTAATCAACAATAGAAACTTCCAACCGGGCCTGTCACAAGGACAGCACTTCGTATGCAATGTATGCAAGAGCTTCCAACAAAAGACAAGCGCCATGTACATCGTCGGTTTAGTTTCTTGCCGGCTTTGCGGTACCCAATACCCGGTCTTTGGCTTTCTTCCGTCGCACTTGCACATTCAATGACGAGCCCTCAGATCCCACGATATTCAGAGGTTTTTAGAAGATCAACTGTACGTCCCCCCTATCTTCTTCGGATAAAATGAAGACGCCTAGCACTTCCTTACGTGCCTCATCCCCTCCTTCTGCTCTAAGAATCCCATTCCATCAGCTTGCGTCAAACCTCCCCTAGTCATGTCTTTTTGTATTACCACAATACACAACATCATCTAATATCATCATCCGATATTTGCATCCTTTTATCGACACTTGTGTCAGCAGCGAGAAGAACGAAATGCTTCTGGTCAACGGTTCCATCATTGGAATGTCTTCCTGCATATGTTTGTTTGAGTTTTGCATATCCTCCACCCCAAGGAATCTTTGTTTCGCTCCTCGAGAGCCGCTTGGCTATGAAGGATCCTGGAGAATATGCATATCTAGAAGCATCTATTTTGCATATTGCCATTCGGAACATCCGGTCATTGCAAAGGGGAGAAGGGCCTAGAAAATATGCCGCTCCAAGAGGCGTCGGCATAGACTCAAACAATACCAAAGCATTGGAGGAGGGTTTGGGGTTTGGCCGCATGGCTGACGCGAAAAAAGAAAATGACAGAGATGCGCAAGTTCGGAAGTGACAACACGAGTCGAGCAAATCAGCCCCTCGAGTCGTCCTCAAACTTTTTTTGTTGGGAGGAACACGGGTATAAAGGAAGGTAATATCCCTCATGTCCTGTAACTCAGTCATCATTGATCTTGAATCATCAGATCATCATCTCATCGCGATCATCCATTTGCCCCTTTCAGATACACTTCAGCACTCCCAGTAACTATTCGAACCACATCTCCATGCAACTCTGCATGGGCTAAGAGTGTTACCACACCAAATTCCCCGCATTGGAGGAGCTCATGGTTGGTCCCTTCCTGATTTTGATGTACATGTAACTACATGTTAACGAAGCTCAGATCCCCAACCGATTCAAATCTATCAAGATCATCAATATCAGTGTGGCATCATTGTTTGAATCGAAAAGAATATCCCACAAGAATTGATCGTGTTACCTTTCATCAACCATCACACGACATTGGACACGATCCTCCACCAGTAACGCGATTACCTCAATCCACACCTACCCAACGGAAACGACTGAATCTCGATACACTCGAAACGAGCTAATTTCTGCCAAATCTATATTTTCAACAAAAATAACGACCTGTGAAAACAAAATGTGCGACTGGGAAGAATTTCAGTTCACCTGCGGCCATGCTACGAGTCGCCTCCTCTCATACTGCCATTTCGCACGCACCGATCCATATCACCAATGCTTTGGGGTCAAAGTCCTCAAGCAATCTTGGTCTCAAAATTTCCCTTGCCCCCCTTGCCAGAATAGGGCAAACAGTGGTGGAAGATAGGCGCCGGACGTGGGAAGAGTGATTGAGAACAAAACTTGTTGGCGTTTGGTGGCGTTTAAGTCGTTTTTTTTTTTGGTCTTTCGGCAGAGACAACTTTTCTCTGATAGGCCAATCCCTTCCTTTGATTTCAGCAATACATATTTGATGGAGAGAGAAGCCAGAGGAGGGATTTACCGCTGGATGGTAGTAGGTGAAGTGCGTTATGCAGGATTATTGGTAATTAAAAAGTGTGTAATTAAAAATGTTCATTTTGAAAGTGCAAATTGCGGCGAATTGGAACGTGTGCCGTCATTCATATGCGTGAAGCTCAACCGTGAATGCCGAGAAAAAGTGAGGTCAAGGTTCATTAATACATGAAATTGTTCCACACGTAGTCATTTCCACAAAAACGGGTATGCAGCAGAGCCCTTCGAGATGGATTTTGTGTTGTGCGACTGCAGGTTGAGTCGAACCGAGGAGGCGGCTGCAGGTTCTTGAGTAACAGGCTTGTTTAGCTTCTATTGCGCTGCAGGGTGTTGGCATCAAAATGTGATCTTCGGCAAGTCGTGGCCAAAGCCGGGATCGGTACTTTTTGCAACCATCGAATGGAACCGGCGGACGTCTTTTCCCGTCCAGTTATATTCAAGCATTCAATAGAAGACATATCCGAAACCGATTGGAAGGATTGAATGCTGGTATGAAAATCGTTCAATTCATGGCTCATCGTTTACTTGTTCTAAGAAATTGAAATGCAAAGGGGTTGCTAGCACTGAGGCTGGAATTGGGCTTCTGCTTGTGATTCGGGTGATTTTAACAGCGAGAGATCATAGGTTCGTAGCTCCTTCAACCTTGCCGACAATGTTGTATCGCTTCGAAAAGAAGGTGAGCCAGTCTTCGAGAACTCCCTTTTCCTTGTCAGACAGTGTAGACCAATCTGGGGAGACGTCTTCCGCTTTCGTCGAGCTCAAGCCCAAGGCGCGGGAGGCGTCGTGGCCGGCGAATACTGTGTTTGGGAATACAAGGTCAGCAACTGTTTTGCACATTTTCCTGTGAAATCGGGTGTCTCGTTTATAATAGAACCCGGCTTCGGGATGGATGAGAGGGGAATCCATTGCGGGGACGTACCGTGATAAGAGCCGCCTGGCTGGTATGATTTATTTCCTGTGACATCAAATACCTTGCCCTAAACAGGCCAATGGCTTTCAGCATTCGTGCTTATATGTCAGAGACGGCTCGGGGAACAGGGGAAAAGATGAATTCGTGTATACCTTAATGGCAACGTAGCACAATCCGCCATCAACACCTGTCAAATCGTCAGCGGCAGTCGGAAGACAGGAACAAGCCGAAGACCCAAGAATCCGGGCGAGACGTGAAAGCGAAGTACAGGCTGCTCTGGAACATGGTAAGAGGCTGGGGGACTTGAGGGCTGGGCTAACCTTTACATGTGGAGAGGAATTCTGTCGAGATAGGATCGTCCTTGGGAGGGGCGAGCTCGACGGCTGTCTTGGGCTGGAATTTGCCAGCAGAGGCCATTGCGAAAAATGCAGATGATGGGTTCGGATATTGATTCCTGGTCTTCAGTTTAGATGAAGTGGTGGCAAGAATAAGAGGGCTTTCTGTAGTTGAGATGCGGATGGACGTTTTGGTGTTGATGTTGTTGAACCTTTTGGCGGGGTTGTGTTGTGATCGCGGGGATGATGGTGTTACTCGGCCCGTCGAGCCCGAGGGAGTGCACCTGCAATGTCGGCCTCATTTTGGCCTTGTATAGAAGGCATGAACTTGTATTCAACTTGACGCTTGCGGGAGCTTTCTCAGCCCAGAGAGAGCTTTCTTCTAACCATTCCCACCAATTGTTTAATTTCGAGATTAGAACAATACAATGTTTGCCTCACGCATATCAAGGGCTTTCCGTCCCATATCGAATTGCGCGCCCAAATGCATTCGCCAACGACGCCTGGAGGCGATGCGCCGGAACCCCATATCCCATCAGATGCAGCAATTGAGGCACCAATACCAATCACACACCAAAAAGCCAAATAATTTCATGATATTATGGAAAGCGTACCCGTTTTCGGTATCATTGGCTGTAGTCTGGTGCGGAATCACCGACCGATTACCTTGTTGAGTCTAGAACTAACAGTCTGCATAGCATTGCCTTTGGCGGAGGAACTCTTCTGTGGACGAATGTCTACTACCACAACTACATAATCGGGGCCTTCCATCAGTTCCCCGAGCCTGTGGCGAAACAAATGCGAAAAGCCATCTATTACACAAACGTTTCCCTCGAACCAAAGAATGCCGTTAAATACTACCGGGAAGCCTTGCGGGTGGCGGACGAAATTGGAATGGATCCTTTCTCCGACGAGATAATTGGTGTCAAAATACAATTGGCGGCTTTGTTTGAGAAGTGCCAGCAATTCCAAAAGGCGATTGACGTCTTGGAGATTGTCAAGGCGGATAATTTAAAATGGATGGAAATTCTAGGAGACAAGGAGGGAAATGAAGCAAAGAGAACAAGAGTTTTAATGTATACAGTTCGTGTTAGCGTAAAGCTGGCAGACTTGTATTCAAATGAATACGTGGCGGAAAAAGACAAGGCCGAGGAGAGACTCGTATGGGGCGTTGAGACAGTTCTTAAGGAGCAGCAGAGGCGTGATAAAGAGGGAGTGAAGCCTGGTGAGGGAGATTGGGTTTCCACCGAAGAGCAAGGTGCTTCATTAGAAGGTAAGTCCAAATATCGAGGTCCAATTTGACGAACATGTCTAATGTTTTTTCAGCCCTCGCCCATCGTTACGAGGAGAAGAATGCACACTATCTCGCAGCACCTTTATTCCTACAAGCAATCGCCATGTCCCCGCCGAAAACCTGTCATACGGCTATTTTAAGTGAGTTAAAAGTTACCTAATTCTACAGCTTGTACTAACATTCCTAGTGAACAATCTTGCAATATCACTTGCACAGCAAGTTCCTCCACCAAGACCTGGACAACCCCCAGCTTCACGCTCAGCTTATATCAGCAATGCTCGCTCATGGGCCAACCAGGCCATTTCACTTGCAGAAAGGATTCCTAAGGCTGACAGAAATGAAGAATGCGACCTAGGATGTGCTGTTGCTACTCACAATCTAGGGGAATTTGCAGAAATGGACGGAAATATTGCCGATGCCAGGAAGTTGTTTGAACAGGCAAATTCATTATCAAAAGCGATAGGATTCCAAGAAGGTGTTGCCAACTCCAAAGCCGCTCTGGCTCGACTTGCCAAACAATAGAAAATGGCATTTGTCAATGTATGTACGTACACTATGACAAGGGAGTCAAGCGAAAATCTTGTACATACAGATTTCACTTCGTTGTAAAATTACTCGATGAGGTGTAAGAAATTTATTCAATTGTTATCTATGTGGCTCCGACTGACAATTTTGAAAAGCAAACTCCTTCATCAGTACAGACAATGGAAGTCAATGCCTAACTAGTGATCCGCCTCAAGGTCTCTTATCTCTCCTCTAGTGACCTAGGGCGGATGTGGGTGGGGGGTTGGGGCAACTTATACCATATTTATGGCTTGAAATTCTCTAAGATTCAAAAGCATCAAAATCCCATTCCACGATTCCTCGTCCCCCCATCCCCCTTCCCCCTTCAGTCTTTTACCAAATCATTCTCGCGTCCACAGCCATTCCCAAAACCAACCCAGCCTCCCTCGCCTTTTCCTCAGCACAATCCAACTCCCTCTCAGCCTTCTCCAACATCTCCATCGTATTCTCCATTTCCCCCTCAACCCCCACCGCTTTCCGCTGGGATTTATAGAAAATCCTCTCGCTCTCCAAACACTCACTAGATCCACATCTAACATCACACCCACAAAGTCCGGCGTCCATAGCCTCCATATGGTGAAAATTTATCCATCTCGCATTTTTAAGCGACACTGCGTTATCATAGAAGGCTTGGAGGGCGGTTGTGTAGTTATGCTGCGCGCGGGAGAGTTGGCGTTGTAGACGGAGGAGTTCTCGTTCTTTTGCTTTTTCGTTTTTTTCTGTGTCCATTGTTTTGCCATTTTTCTCCTCGTTCTTCTTTTCCTTCTCTCTCTTCTCCTCAAATCTCTTTTGTCGCGTATACAAGATTAAAACCCGTAATTCTTCGGCTTCCCCTGTTATTTCGTGGATCTTGGTTTCCAACGTTGAGATTTCCTTGGTCTCCTTGATTACACGTTTTGCTTGTTCGGAGGGGGCTTCGATGTCGCCGTTGTAAATGCGGACTTTGATTGCTTGGAGGTTATTCTCTAGGAGGAGGATGCGGGATTCGTGGAGGGTTGTTAGATAGGTTTGGAGGGCGCTGTGTTGGCGTTCCATTTTTGGGAGATCGAATTTTTTGGAGAAGAGGTTGCAGAAGAACATCTTTGCGGTGACTATTGGTCGTGGTCTGGCTGTTCTGATTCTTCGACTTTCTAGGAGATGGTGTTTGTTGTTTTGTAGATAGGTGGTCCGGTTTTGTCGTGTGTTATTTGTTTCTAACTTGAGCATTGGAAAGAGTGTGGGAGGCAGGATAGATATATTTAGATTTGTTCAAACGTCAGAATTATGTTAGGGGGCTAAGGGTGGCTAATAGTTTGGGTTCTGCTCTGGTAACATTCTACTGCCATAATTCTCGCTTGTCTAGATTTAGTAATGAGGTCAGACTTAGTATGAGGCACTGGTGTGAGCTCGTGAAGTGATTTATTGGTTACGTCAATGAGGCAGCTTCTGTTCTTTCTGATGGCCTTCGCACCTCAAGTACTGGGCTAGAAGCAAGCCGTAAAGGGATGCCCATCTTGATTTTATGAAGTGTGTACATAGACTCTAATCAGTGCGTCTCTTCATTGCAGCCCTGGTAACCTGGATTTCTTGGATTTCTTGGGATTTCACATTCCAGACAACTGATTAATACTCCCAGAAAATCCCCAATCCTCCGCTCCACTCTCCGAACAAATAAAACCTCCCCATCCCCGCTTCACCCCCCTCCCCCAAGAGACTCCCCCTGCTTTATTCAGAAAATCTCAACCCATCAAGAAACAACCATTTATCAACATTATCCAGACTCTCAGGAAAGCCATCGTCATCGTCGAACAACTCCGCCTGAAAATGGGTTGCCTCATCTATTGCTCTTACCCTCTTCAAAGTTTGCTCCTGTTGGTCCTCAGGAAGACTGTACCTCGCGAACCAAAGAAGCTCACCACACTCCTTGAAACATGAGAAATCGTTCTCTTTGATGTGCTCCCTGAATGGTCGTCGTATCCAATGGGGCCATAGTATTGTTTGGACTTCGAATTTCCAGCGTTGGAGGCGATAGGGACTGGGGGTGGCTTCCGTGTCGGTTTCTGTCTCGAGAGAAGACGACGATGGGGAGGAGGATCTGCGTCGGATGTTTTGGTAGGCGTCTTTGAAGTAGACCTTTGCTCGCGTTGTTACGCGGTAGGTTCCGGTTATGAGACCCATTTTGAATATGGGTTGGAAATGGATGTTGGAATGAGTTTCTGCTAACAGAGGTCTCTCGTCGCTTCCCAGGATGGGAGTTCAGACAAATTACATAACTAGTGGTGTGAGTTGAATGGGTTGTTTTAAGAAGGAGATTTTACTGTCAGGATAGGATAGGAGTCTTAGGGAATTTTCTTTGATGTCATCGCAGGTTTTAGTTGCGATTCTTCCATCTTTCTGATGACATAGAAGATGGAAATTGCAATTTCCGGAATCTTGTATTTTTGAGAGTTTATAGTACATTTTTGCGCTCCTGTCACTTTTGATTTTAGCTGGCGAAACAGCCTGTGAAAGCACTTTTCCTCTATCCCAGCCACCCCGGATCCTTATGCCCAAGTCTTACATTTTCTGTATCCGAAGGTCGAAATATCGATGAGGCAATGATTTTGCTTCCGTGAATGATTGGTGTGGTTGAAGTAGTCCGTCCCTTCCTAACTCCGCCGATCAACGCCAAGGCGAACGTTTTCCCCTATCATCTCGCTAAGCCCTAACCATCACTCAATCACCTTCAACGTCGCAATATCCGCCCTAACCCCTTCCAAAATAGTCTCATGTCTCACGATCTGCCGACGTAACTCCTCCTTTATCTTCCACGCCTCATTGAAAACCCTCGCCGCCTGTTGTGAAAATCCCCTTCCAGCCTTGAGATACGCAGTATACGAAACATCACTTTTCTCCACTGCTTCTTTGTGTTTCCGTTCCAGCTCTTTGTGCTCGCCTTCGAGTTCCTTTTCTTGGGTGATGAGAGATCGGAGGGTGTTGTCTGGGTTTTCGTGTTTGGAGCCGTTAACCGCGGCCACGGTCATGTCGGTCATGCGTTCGAAGAACGAGGTGAATGAAGCGCGATTATCCATGGCTGGCATTGGCTGAAGTTTTCGGATTTTGATTTTAGTCTTGGGTGCAACAGCCTTGAATGATATAGTACCCGTTGTGCCAGGGTAGATGCGTGGGACTTCGGCCATTCTTTTTTGTTGATAGTCGGATTTGTTCCCGTGTTGGGTGGCAGGTGCTTTGGCGGTCGATCTGAGAGATGGCAGTCGCGATTGGGTTTAGATTGAACGAGATCGAACTTGTTGTTTCGACCAGTATTAAGAAGCACGGTGGTCGTTGGTGTTGTGGAATTATCTTGGGGTTCACCTCTGAGATGGGTCTGAATGGGTGGGAAGTGGAAGCGCGGTGCTCATATGATACCATAGACTACGATTGGCCAACTCTCGGATAATGATTTTTTATGTTCACTTTCTGCATCAATAGGGAATGATTTAAACCGGGCTAACTTCATAATAAACAAAAGTTATTCCCGAGAAACCTCACTAACACCTTTGCTCCGACCCGAACTTCACCCGCAACCCAAAATATCACCCTAGATCAAGGACGACACACTACCGCATTCTTCTTGCGCTCCAATACTTCTTCCTCTGGTCCTCCCTCCTCTACCTTCTTGATATCAAGCTCGATCCTCTTGCTTTCAACTCCTTCCTCTCCAGCGCGTATGCCAACCTCTCCCCTTCGAGTTGAAGTCTCTTGTACTCCTTATAACAGGGACCCTTTGCCATGATTTTCTCTCCCGACATTTCAAAAACAAGATATGCCTCACGGGCTTGCAATCGTGCATCCTTTACAACCCAGTCGTTTTCATCCTTGTCGCCTTTGAGTTTCTCGAGATCCTTTTTGATGTCTTTCAATCTTTCGGCTCGAGCTGATGATGCCTGCACGTAGTATGGCGGAGGAGGTGATTGCGAGCCTCTCGACTTTGATTTTTCGAGCGCCTTTCCTTCTTTTTGCAAGATCATTGCTCGCTCAAAGGAGCGAATGAAGCTTTCGAGGAAGAACATATCGATGCTGAGTGGGAGATTAGGTAGTGCAAATTGTAGTGAGCGTTGTGTAAAATGAAGGTGTATTTTAATTTTTCAGTGATAAATGAATTGTGGGATGATCGCAATAAACATTATGTTGGGATTCAACGTGGTACTTATATCCCACCCAGTACAAGAAAAGTCAACAAAGGTTTATTTACAAACACGGCAGCTGATTTACCCTCTCATCAAAATCGAACTAAAACTTCAGCTTCAAATCTAAGGGGGTTCTTATTCCATCGTCGCATCATCAAAGGCAAGTTCAAACGAGCTTCAAAGACTCCCATTGCAACTGCCGGACTCTTTTTAACATTTATTGACATTTATTCAAGTTTCTATCTGAAACAAGTTATCACTAGATCCACAATTATTCCTCGATCTCCTCATTCCCTGGAATATACTCAAAAGCCGGGACAAATCGATGAGTAACCTCCCCAAGCTCCCTTATATCAGTCCTGACTCTCTTCAACTCAGCCTCATCATGACTAAGAACCATTTTCCCAACTTCAAATTTATCCAAGTAATCCCTCAAATACTCGCACTCCATCTGCTCAAAGTTCTTGATTGGATTCGAAATCCTCGCTCGATGCAGCTTATTCTCAAGTTCCAATTTTACAATCTTCCTTCCAGTCTGCTCCTCCATGATTGCAGTTACCAACTTTGCCTCGTCCCCTCGAAGTATCTCGAGTTGGCGAGCTTTCTTAGCGTGTCGACAGGCGGCTTCCATATGAGCGAAACCAGAAATGATATCATCATCAATCTTGATGACGCCCTTGTATCTGTTAACTGGGATGAATGCCTCTGGTTTCGTGAATGGACATCCCCATTCTTTTTCCTCCTCATCTTTTGATTTTTCTCGTACTGGCCTGTCGTTGGTGTCCTTGATTGCTGTGAGGAGTGCTCCTGCGAGTTTTGCTGTCATGGTTGCTGATTCGTTCGTTTCTGGACATGTTACTCGTGCCATTTCGTGACCTTCAAATGTTTCTTCCAGGAGTTCCTTGAGTGGCTTAGGGAATCGGAAAAATTTGAGGTCTTCCGCGTTAATGATAGGGGAAAGTCTTCTAGGTGGTTGTTGTTCCATCATTTTGAGTTTTGTCGTTTTTTGAGGTGAATCTGAGGAGTCTGAGGGTACTTCCGATTTCTTGGTGGTCAAACTGAGGGACAGGATTGGTTTCTGCATGGTTTGTGAGAACATATATCACCCATCAGCTGATTTGGTTAGAGTAGCTTCTAGGCTAAGTGAGCTAGCTCGTCTGACAGACCGTGGAGTTACTTGGGGTTGTCTAGTTACCACAGCTTTATGACGAGATAAAAAATTAGAATTCAGACTAAAGAATTCAGACTATGTGCCTGACCATTGCGCTGAGCTTCACATTGATTCACTGCCGAGTTGGTGTTTAGTCATTATGTGTCAGAGGTTACTTTAAGTTTTCGAAATCACCATGTTTATAAATAAGTTGTTGAAGATTTTTTGGATTACAGACTACCTAAAAGAAAGGTAATAAGCAGCTCAGAAAAAACCAATGGCTTAACCGACTCAATATCAATGATTAGTTTCTCAAAAGCCATAACGCCACTTAATTGCCATGCTTTGTTAGTTTCCAGATATCCAAAAGGTTAGTTTCCCTCCATCCCGGTGAGACGAATAGTTGTTGCCGAATTATTTGTCCGAAGAAAAACATCCCCCCGAATAATTACACAGCGCCATCCATGCGCTTCAGCTTATCAATACTTTTCTCACACTGTTCGTTCGAGGATATTCCTATACCAAATGTTAGCATTTATAAGAAAATAACTTGATGAGTAGCATACCTATCGATGTTGACGCATGTGATGTTGGGCTGCGTGCTTTGTTGGGAAGGAATGGTCATAGACTGGGCACGAGTGTACAAGGGTGTTGTGGATTCTTTGGTGATGTTGAAGTGCGTATTTTCATGGATAGACACGGCCACAGTCTCCACGCGAGTATGGACCGCCGTTGTGGATTCTTTGGTGACGTTGAAGTAAAGGATTTGTTGGGAAGGAACGGTCACGCACTGGGCACGAATTGACGATACGTGTGTGAAGTTTGGAGAAGAAAGCGAGTGGGGGTTGTGTTTTTACTTCTTCTTCCAAGGACTTCTTGTTATGGAGAGTGCTGCAAGAATTAATCGAGGTTGCGTATCCCTTGCTGTCTTGTTGAGGTGGAAGTGGTGTACCCTTCTCCAAGTCGTTGACCTGATGATGAGTTTCTCCATTTCCTCCATTTCCTCCTTTTCTTCCAAACTCATTCTGGATGGTTCTGAAGAGGCTTTCATGTCATTCTACAAGGGTAGATGAATCCGTAATGATCATAATGGCGAGGAAAATGGTAAGTCCGATGAAGTACCCAGCTACAAAAATATCGCTCAATTCACCGATGAAAGCAAGCTCAGCTGGGTCTGTTCCAAGGTACGAGAGTGAACCACCAAAGAGCACAGCATATATAACAAGCAGAACGAGGAGAACGAACCGAATGTGAGAGCCATGAGGAACGTCAAAGAGAATGAGGGATCTGTGATTGATAGGAGGACTCAATCTTGAATACTTGATCATATATTTGATGAGTTGGGCCTCGCAAAGAGCACCGGTGGCTATAGCGACGTAAAGTATGCCAATGACATAAAGCCAAATGGGTGTTTCCATCTTGTATATGTCTAGTAGTTACTTGCTGATATGTGGGTGGGAAGGTGTGTGTGTGTTGACGTAGTGCGGGTGTATAGGTGGGTGTTTTGTGTGAGAGAAAAGAGGTGTCTGATAAAGGTTTGGTCTCTCAAAAACGAACCCAAACCAAGGAAGCCTTCAAGCTTTTTAAGCTTTTCAAAAGCTTTTGCCAAGATTTGATCAGACTGTTGTACGCCCACGTGATGATATGCATTCATTGATTCACTTGTTGTTTGGAAGAGCACAGTAGCAAACACTACGGAAA
Source organism: Hymenoscyphus fructigenus (assembly GCA_001414455.1). NCBI lineage: Eukaryota > Fungi > Ascomycota > Leotiomycetes > Helotiales > Helotiaceae > Hymenoscyphus > Hymenoscyphus fructigenus. The sequence continues at coordinate 54,474 of LKUV01000162.1, forward strand.
ATTCTTTACAGTACAGTTTTCACTTCCAATTCAAAATTACCCTATTACCCTCTACATACTATCCTCATGGATTCGTCTAAAAGACCAAAGCTCTGGTTCTCATTGTTGTGCAAAATATAAATGTCTCTTAAATAAATTACTACAAGCTTATTGTACCTAATTCTAAAACTGAGCAACATACTTCCTCGTCATAGCGGATAGGACGGGGAGGACATCAAAGCAGAAAGCATCTCAAGAACAGCATCATGGAGCCTATTGTCGAAATGTGGTGGAAAATAATAATTCAAGAACACAGACGGCGTAGGTAAATGCAGTCTTTAAGGAAGCCGTGCGTGCAGTGGAGCAGGAATGTTTAAGTTAGAAGCTTCTCTAAATTGTAAAAAAAACTACATGGTTTCCCACTTTTAGTTTCCTCTTTCCCAATCCCTCCGGCAATTACCACGAGGCCACAAGAACCTCTCAAGGTTGAATTAAAAATGTCAGGGTCGATGGTTACCAAAAGAGCCCAAAAAAGAAACTCAAGTAAGTGAGTGTAAAAGAGCAAAAATATGTCCTCCTTCTGTAACTCTCCAAAAGCGCCCACATCAACGCCATAACCATAACAGCTCAAGGCAATATCCCCCACCAAAATAAATACAAGAAGCCCCATTAAAGGTCTGAGGAGGGAATTACTGGGAATGGACACATTGGCGCTGAAGCGTAAAGTGATGTAAGCAAGTTGGATGAAGCCCAGAACAATTGGTAGAAGTAACAAAAGGAGAACAGAACAAAAGGTGAGGGGGTTCACGACTGAGGGTACCATCTTGATTCTTTTATTTTGAAGGTCGTGTTGCGTATCTCAATAGAGCTGAACGAGGAAAGTTTCTTCTATGTCATTGAAGACGGTTGGAAGTAAGAGTATTTTTTTTCAGTCCACTTGCATTTATAAATATACAAGCTTGTTTAAACCCTGCGCCATTATTTACGTTCAATGATTCACTCAATTTTAGGAGTTGTGTAGGTTGCTCAAATTATAGAAGCATGTCGCTTCAAGTTAGAACAGTTTCTAACTAATTTTAACACCATAGTCTTCTGCTAGGTTTAAGTGTCATCTACTCCAAGGAATGAGCGGAAAGATTTGCAGGCCTAGCATCCCCAAATTCCACCCCCAAAGCTCCTCCGAAAGAAATAACCTTCTTGATTCTGCTTTTATTCTGACTGCTTTATTAAAAGTGGTTGTTCGAGGACACCATTGATAAGATTTCAGTTGAACATGAATTTTCATAAGGGCTTGTTTGGCTCACTGATTAGTATATTGAGATATTCCATTAAATATTCTAAGAGTAATTCAAAGTGACTCGGCATATCTTTAATTATATTCTAACTTTTTAAAGAATATATTCTAGATTTGTTTAGCTGGCGCGGCATATATCGATGTATATACTAGTGTATATTTTGTAGAACTATATGATTTGGCTAAGAAGTGAAAGTGTTGGTACGACTTGGTTTGTAATAATTGTCGTATATCGTACGTCTGTAAAGAGGTTTTATTGATTCATTGTTGTTCTAAAAGAGGGAGAGTTGAAGCCCAAAAGCAAACATCCATAGGCGCAGAGTGGTCACGAGAATAACACAACCGACCCAATAAGGTGGTAGCAACAGACCTATTCAGGAGGCCAAAGATGAAGTCATACCTATAATAATCATGTTCAAATATCAATAGTCCCTCCCCATCATAGCTGTCAAGTCCACACATAAGCCCCTCATTTCCCAAGGTCCCCCCCGGTTCGAAAATGAAGCCTTTCTGAATCGTCTCCGGTAAATGTCGGAAGTTTCAGAAATTGTACTTCCTTCCAAGCACCTCCTAATATCCATCGCTAATGCTCTTATACCCCTCCTCCTTCTTCCCCGCCTTCCCCAAAAGTGGTCTCCCCTCCTCCAACTCCTGTCCCCATCGTCTCCTTCCAAACGCGGATTCCACCATCCAAACTCGAGCAAAAGAGTAAAAACCAAACCACAAACCAAACCAAAAACAATGAAGAAAACCCTAGCAAGAAGCCTCCCATATATGTCTAGTAAATGCTCATAAGGGAGGCGTTGATATCGATACGTGTCCCAGCAAAAAATGAGAAACAAGGGTCCGAGAGTGACATAAATTAAGATGATGAGGAAGCTGAGAATGGCGTTGGTAAGGCGTTTTGCTATCCGGACTGGGCTGGGTTGACCAGAAAGAGGGGTTTTTAGAAGGTAGGTGTGGAAGACGAGGAGGAGGATGGAGTCTTGGATGAGTAGCTTCTAGGATGGGCTCCATTACCTTAGCACCTCTCGTGATCGTAGTTGAAATGTTTTCCATTGCTGACATGTTTTGTGATGGCAGGGTTGATTATTTCCGGTGTAGTGAGTTGATTGTCGATGAGTGTTGTGTTACTTTTAGGTAACTGTGAATGGGTAGCAGACCACATGTTTACAGATGAGAACAGTCAGTGACAAATCTTGGCCTTGAATCAAGGACAGAATCATGATCTTGAATTCACTTGATGGTTGAGAGGTCATTATTTGTAATGTGAATATACATAAGCGAGGAGGTTGGGGAAAGGGGGCATTTCCAACGCACGTAATCTTCCGTTAAGTCGCCTTGGCCTGTCAATATACACTTTCAGAGATGAAAACCTAATTGTCAATTCATTGCAAGTAATTTGTTTTGACGTAGGGCGATGAAGTTTACTACATGAGATATGGTGGGTGGTTCAATAGGCTCGAAAACTCGCAAGCTTGGAGATAATGAAATTGGCAGTTGGTTAATCTTCTCAACCATTTGCTCTCGTTTTATATCTTAATTTGCGAGGTGGTGGCACCTAACATCCATTGATTCATCGCTGCAGGTACAGGTAGGGTATGTCATGTGACATCGCTTGCTTATGGCAAATGTGCCCGTGACAGCTCTTCCTAATGGTGAGCCTTGAAAAGGTAAATCTATATATGAACTGGAAAAGATAGCCAGCTTCCATTACTGCTCATCACTTAACCTCCCAGCACAACAATGCCACATTTTCAGGAATCCTCGAACAGTAACTTCACGTGGATTTACATAGAAAGGCTCACGAAGGACATTTAAAACGGCAGTAAGTCCATCAGGTTCGCACCTGCCCTAAATACCTAGTTCTCGTTACTCCAGATTTCTAAGGTAATTCAAGGTAATTATTCGAAATACTTGAAATAATTTATTGACCTAGGTGTTTTAGAACAATCAACTTCAATTCTCCCAAAGTATCTAGTAATTGACATTAGAACAACGATTAAATACTGCTACTTTTGATGCTCACCGTGAGAAAGGTAACTAGAGCTATTACATTTCTCCATACATATATTCACAAACCCTGGATATCATTAAAAAAAACAACCCAACACCACCCACTAATGTACAAAACAGTCTCTCATCCAATAATTACACATACCGACCCCCCTTTCGCATAGTAACAACATTTTCCACAGCACCAAACCCAATATGTCTCGCCGTACTCCCTTCTCCCGCCAACCCACCTATATACTCCATTTTATCCATCTTAGCACTACTCAAACTTCCCATACTCTCCCTCCCAGAATCCCTACCCATCCCCCCAGCTCCACCCATCCGTTCCCTCCTCCCCGGCCCATGAACCAACTCTCCAAATCGAATCCTAACCCTCTTCCCCCTCCCCTCACCCATACTACCCAAACCCTGTCCTTCAGCCTTAATACTCTGCCCCCTCGCGCCCCCAAAGACCCCCAAACTATGGCCTTTAAAATAAGTATCCAACTCAGGATTCCTAGTCGTCCCAACGATGGCAGAGAAATTCGTGGAGTGCGCTACGCCGTTGTAGTGGAAGGAGTAGAAACAGAGTAGCAGGGAGAGGAGGGCAAAGGCGGAGGCGATGGTGTAGGAGATTAGGAGGTTGCGGGGGGTGTAGATGTAGATGTTTTGGGAGTGCCATGCTGATACCAAGACGCTCGTATCATTGTTTTGGGTTCTTGGATTTATGTTAGCTCAATTTGGGGAAGGAAGAGGGGCAAGGAGGGGGGGGGCCATACAAATAAGCGGGTGAACTGAGTAAACTTATTGTGATATTGTTTGCGAGATCTTCTATCCCTTTCATGAGTGTTGTGTTTCTACACATCCATGCTGGTTTATTGAAGAGGTCATTTTTCACGGCGGGGAAGTAGCTGTATGATATGTTTTTTGGATCGTAGCTTGTTGTGTTGAGTGACTCTTGCCAGCGGGCTGGTCCGTCGAGACCGATCCCTATCGCGTTGTCGCCACTCCACTAGAGGGGGTATGTTAATATGCGACCTAGTTGAGTAGGAAGAAAAAAAGACTGAATTGAGGACGAGAGCAAAATTTGAGGTCATGAGTATCTCGTCCGAGGTTGATTAACACCCCAAATGTCGACCATCAAACTGCCCTCTTGCGATCGTTCCCCCACTGCAAGGCCTTGAAGAAAGAGAAAAGTACTCACAGCATTCTCCCTAACCCCCTCACAAGCACTCAACCCATGCTGCAACACCTTACTAGTCCCCTCCGCCACAGTAACATTCCCATCAAAACTCCAAACCCTACTATCAGTATCATACTTCCTAGTAGCACTCAAAGTCGTCGTAACATTCCCATTGATCAAACTCGTAAAAGCAGTATAAACACCCATATAACTATTCAAAGTTCTGAAGTGTTCCGGATCAAGCAACTTATTCGTACTTTTATCCCTCGTTCCCATAAGATATCTTGCGTAAAGGGGAACCCAGAATGGTTTCCAATCACTAATAGTGTAGGAGGCAAGAGTTTGGACTCCGTCGATGTATTGGAAATCGACGTCGAAAGAGGCGTTTCCGAGGGTACAGGCGATTTGTTGGTCTGAAGATTGGATATAAAGTCGTTGTGCCACCCATCTTGAGCCGTTGAGGGAGACGTCTGAGGAGTTAAAGCCATAAGCGTATTCACTATTCATCCAAGAACTAAACTTCAACGGAATCTGGGGCCACCAATTCCCATATTCATCGATATTCCCCGGATTTGTCTGGTTATCATAAGTAGTGTTCGCCCAGTACTGTTCGCCCGAGAAGGGGGAAACCGCGGAAAAGATGTTCATCAATGGATACCAATCTGTGGGTCTATCGGTGCTCTCGCCCTCGGTGTAGTTTACGTTTTGGGAGATCCAGGTTCCGTTTTTTGTGGAGCGCCAGTAGTTCCAGCTGTAGTTCGAGGTCTCGAAGTCTTTTCGTGTTGGGATCGTTTGGGTGTTATACCACAGGGAGTCCTTGTATTTTTTGAAGAATGCGTCGTCGGTAACGTTGGAGGGCGCGCATTGAACCGAGGGTCCGTAGAATTGTCTATGGAAGGTAACGTTCGTACCGGGTGGCGATCCGGAGGGAATCACGCTCATTGAGTAAGCGGCCTTTGATGCCAATTGGAGGGTATCGTAGCTTGGGAAGGCAATATAGTCGACTACATCAGCGATACTTTTGGAAGCCCAATTTATGGATGGCATGGGGACTGTTGAGGTGTCATTTAGATATCCACGACCGACACTGAGGGTTGCTGGAGGGCTGATGGCTGCGAAAGCCATTGTCCTAATTATCGAGAATAAGCGCAATCCCATTTCTATCATTCAAAGTCGGGAACATACCAGCAAACAATGGCAAGAGGGACAGCAAGCTCGCCATGTCTCCACAACTCCCACCCATGAAATGCGAATAAATCCGTCGGAAGTTGGAATAATTTATCCACAGCCGTAATGTGAAAAGACTTCCTCTTCAAAAGAGTCCAAATATACTGTTTATAAGCAATATTACATGCCGTTCGAAAAAGTGCGATCGCTAGAAAAGAAAACCCAGTTCCAATTACCAACGCCCAATTCTGCCGTTTCGTGGTCCCAGCTGGAGTTCCATGTAAAGACTGGTAGTAGAAATGATGTCCCAAAGATAAAATTATTGCAGTCACCGTCCAGGAAATTATCATGGATGGTACGCCCCAAGCTACCCCCCATTTCACCTCTTCCGTCTTTCGAAATGGCTTCTCATCTTGGAGAAGTCTTTGGTCGGCCAGTGGAACTGATTCTAACTCTCTTTCTTGGGTGAAAATCTGTCCCGGGGGCTTTTCGAACGAGCGGTGCCGTTGGATTGGCGATTCGAAGGAAATGGGCGATATATTATCGGAATTTCTCGGAGGCAGGCTAGGGAACGGAGGCTGATTTGAGAAGTTCGCCATTCTTCCCTCAAAGCTTGTCGGGACCCAAGAGTATGGGGACGGTCGTAACACAACAATGGTCGATACGAAGAAGCGAACGGTTCGTAACTCGTAAAAAATATACCTCACACAACAAATAACAACACTGGCGTCGCGAACACAATAAGGGGAAAAGGAAAAGTAAGACGGCTGAAGAGGCGTGCGGCTCTCACGTACATTTTGAATCCTCTAAACCCTAACCTTACTGTACACTAGTATGATCTGCAAACTGAAGACCCCCAGCCACCCAAGGAGCTGTCAAAGTGTGAACTTCAAACCGTTGCTTGATTGGATTCCTGGGTGATGCTTAGTCCCCCTGATTTGGGGTCGTAAAAGTAAGCCAGTAATGGAGTAGAGAAATTGCAGATAAGATGACGTTTCAACAGGGCTGACATCCTTCTCAACGCCGCAATTCTTTTTTGCCCAATCATATTTCCAATTTGAAAATACCAAGAGAAAAGATTCAAGGTGATTGCGGCGTGGTAAACGCCATAAAGTGGGAAGAAATCCTGGCCGCGTCTCTATCTCTCTCCAGCTGTCAGATCCGGGTAACCTAAGCTTAGCTGGGTAGCTGACGAAATATCATCCTTAATCGAATGCTCAAAGAATAACGAGATTTGCTACTCATTTTGTAGACAAAATGTCTGGATGATAACGAGTTGGGATTGTAGTACGTATAGGTTATGTGGTATGCATATCGTGAAGCACTCGCTTGTCACAGACCTGATACCACCGGGGGTTGCAAGAATTCGTGACGGTAGTTGCCTCTCGCTTTCTCTTCTACAATTGTCCTAACACGTCTAGGAGAATAAAGATAATGTGAAGACAATTGTTTTGGTGGTCTAGGATAATTAAATTGATTCTCTGAGCTTTGGTCGAACAATCGGGGATGCAGAGCAGAGGGATTTTACTCTTGGTCACTTGCGAATTCCTGCACCCCCTGGTGATAGCAATGTACTCCGTATATACCAGTTTGGGTAGCATACAACGAGCGCAGTCCCTTACAAGTACTTCGTAATCATATAAATGTGAAATACACGAACTTACCTATCATGTCAATGGAATGTCTGGATGGCCTAGACAGATCATGATAGCAGGCGCGATGGAAGCTAAAAAGACCAGCGGGCTGTGTAAATAGCGCCGAACCTACACCAGCTACCAGGAAACGGGCATTGGAGAAACTTTCCGCAGTGTTGCTAATTAAAGATATGACAGCCCGAGCTAATGAGTAGCAAGTGCGCTAAACAATGAGAAAATGAAGAAAGATCGATATCGACAAGCACTTGAATGAGGGGAAAATGCAGGACATCGTAAATTTCTCCATGTGGAGGAGCCAATCAAAACCCAAACAAAGTTGCTGACTTCGGGCCAGCTCCGTGCCTCGGCTTTGCGACTAACTTATAATCCGGGGAAGTACGATTCAATCTCACGACTCCAACCAACTCTCTCCAGACCACACCGCTCACCCAGCCCTGCTCTCCTAATCGCATATCGAATCTCTTGCCTTGAATAAGCTGCAACTCCAACGAACCATCCCTCCCAAGTACCAACCCCGAACTCGAGAAACCAAAGCCAAACAACCCAACACACCACAATCATGTCCAAAGAGTTCACCCCCACCGAAGTCTCAGGACACAAAGATGCCGAGAAGGGATTGTATATCATAATAGATACGGGTGTTTATAACGTTACTGGTACATATCCCCTTCCTTCCCTTGCCTTCCTCCTTTCTGCCTCTCTCTTCCTGCTTCCCCCATCCCGTTCCCCACCTATTCCCCCATTGCCATTTTACGCCCACCAAAGCAAGAGCTGGTCTAACGTCTCTACCCTCCCAGAATTCGCAGCAGAACACCCAGGCGGAGAAAAGATCCTCAAACGCGTAGCCGGGAAAGACGCTAGCAAACAATTCTGGAAATACCACAACGAGGGGGTCTTGAAGAAATATAGCCCCAAATTGAAGATTGGGACGGTGAAGGAGGAGGCTAAGTTATAGAGGGTTTGGTGGGGGAGATATGACAGCGTCTCTAGTTAGCAGGCGAGGTGTGCGGCTGTGCCATGTGTGAAAGGGCGGGTGGTAGAAGGGATGGATTGGTTACGATTTTACGACTAGATTTGAGGGTTGACCTGGGAAGGGTGAGAGACGTGGGAGAGGCGAAAGGTTGTGCCAAACACATTGCGGGAGACACACGGAAAGGATAGATAATAGTAGAGGGGCGATGCTTTTTTAGAGCGTACATACACACGATAGATGGCATGTCGAAGTTCTAGATTTGACGAGACGAGAATGCGACACATGGACTTTCCAAATGGCTTAGCGCATTCAATCAAATATTAGAGGGAGTCTGGTTGCTTAGACTTGGTTTGTAACTCTTCTTTAGGGATTCTCAGTCAGTTTTATCAACGGAAGGAATGTAGTTCGTATTTCTACTCTCGATTTGCACAACTAGGGATGGATCCATTGGCAGGCCAACAAATTTCATACAAGTCGCTTCTTGTACTTCTTCTCAAAGTTTAGGCAGTGGCTTCACCAAATCGTTTTCCAGGGCAGTCTCAACAGAATTCGAAGTTCCCAGTTTCTTTTCCATGGGATGGTTCTCAGGTTATCAACAAAGAGTTACCTTGAAAATTGTAGCTAGACCTCCCCCCTTTGTTCAGCGATTTGAAAACGGTTCACTAGCGAACCCCAAGCTATGGAACACGAATTTTACCCCCTTTCCGCGAGAACAATATGAAGCACATTCAAAGCAGGCTTTGTCTTTCGGAACTTTTCAAGTGTAAAATCAACGCCATGTTATCCAACAATATGAAGCCATCGTGGCCTTGCACTGCACGTTACATAACGCACTCAATCATTCAATCCTTGTGGAATGTGTTCCAATTCCTAGATCATCTCCATTGATTGAAACAATGTCTGCAACCACAACAGCAACAGAAAACACAGGTTCCATCTACCGCAAATTCTGGACCCCCAAAGATGTCCAAACAAAAACCGCAGAAGAAGCCGAGAAACGAAAGGAAACCGGAAAAGAGATTGGAAATGCGTAGGTTATCTTCTCCCCACCCAATTCCTCTTTCCCCCTATGAAACTAACGAGAGAGAAAAAGATACTACGACCTGGCAACCTACAATTACGAGAATGGCTGGGGTCGTAAGTTTCATTTCTGTCGCCTTCAGCCCGGGGAATCTCTCGACGCCGGGCTTGCCCGTCATGAGTTCTTTCTCGCTCTCAATCTCCGACTGAAGCCTGGAATGAAAGTCCTCGACATCGGTTGCGGGATTGGGGAACCGGCGAGGGAAATCGCCGCCTTTGCTGGTGTCCATGTGATAGGAATCACGATAAATAAATTCCATGTTGCGAGGGCGAGACAGTTGACGGAGGAGTCGATGTTGGGAGATGAACATGTTAAATTTGAGGAGGCGGATTTTTGCGTATGTTGCTTCCTGACTGATCGGTGGCTAATCAGAGACTTGTGACTGATGAGAGGTAGAATCTCCCATACCCAGATAATTCCTTCGACGCAGTTTACGCCATCGAATCCACAGTCCACGCTCCCCACCTCCAAGACGCCTATAAAGAAGCCCACCGCGTCCTAAAACCCGGCTGCCTCTTCGCAACCTACGAATTCCTGATGACGCCCAAGTACAACCCCCTCTCCGCCCTCCACAACGACACAAAGCACCGGATAGAACGCGGAACAGGCTGTCACACCATAACCACCAAGCCCGATGTCCTTACCGCCTTTAACGACGTCGGTTTTGAGTTGGTCAGGGCGCAGGATATGGGGATTGTGACGAAGGAAGATTCGGTTGCTTGGTGGAAACCTATTGATGGGGATCTTGGAACTTTTGGGACGTGAAAGGATTGGGTCAAGGTTTTTTGTCTGAAAGGGTGGGTGTTTGGGATTGCATATTGGGTGTTCTGGCTGGGGATTTTGTTGGGACTGGTGGAGAGGGAGAGGGTTATTGCTATGGAGGAGGTTAGTTTAGGGGTGTTTGGGATGAGAGATGGGGGGAAGCTGGGGATTTTTAGTCCGATGTTCTTTTTTGTTGGGGGGAAACCTGCCCGGGAGGAATGAAGAAAAGATCGGTTGAGGGATTGTTGGATGGGATGTGTATTCCTTTCATGTCCTATGTATTTTGTATCATTCTTGTGTCATTCTTGTATGAATGGAGTCCTTGCCCCCCCGGGTTGCACAACTCGATTAGATAAATGAAAATTGTGTTCCTTAATTTGACAAGGGGGCCGTTTGGGAGACTCAAAAGAATGATATACGGCAGGAATTATGCCCAGGAAGACGGCCAAAGGCTTTTTCCGCGGCTTGAATATTCATTTGTAGAAGTCCTTGGTGGGTGAGGTTTGCTTGTCGATGATTTCTTCCCTGAAAGTACCCAAAAACTTAGAACTCAATTAGCAGTAATCCATAATTGACAGGTGAAGGTTTGAATATCTCCTAAGTAGGAAAGTGCAAGCATACTAAATGGTTCCCTCCATAGTGCTCTGTGTACGGCCGTTGGGATTCATCCTTTTGATTTACCCAAACTCGTGAAATCAGTACAATTGACGCATCTCCGTGGTTGATTGCTTCTGCAAAGGAGTATGAGGCATCGACACCTCGAAGAGGTAATCATTCATCTCTGCATAATCTACCAGACAAAGAAACGATTATCGCCGTAACTTGTGGATTCTCTTCCCCTACGAAGCCCTGGAGAAAAGAACAGGAAAAGAAAGCAAGGGCAAATGCAGCAACTGGCGATTAAACTCATGATGAACATCCCGCAGGCGGTAATTGCTATCTTACAGACTTACTGTCGATTGATTTGATTCCAAATTGATGAAATTGTCTGACACTTGTCTTGAGATGAAGCTGCAGAAGAAGATGGAGCCGGAAAATAGAATTTCCGATGGTACCCCACCAACTTGGCACTTGAAAATGTATCAAGTAAAAATAGCAGCCTTATCTTCAGGTCAAAAGTTAGATAGAAGACAAAAATAAGAATGAGACAGAATTTACAGAACAAGACTTTTACAAGTTTTTTATAAAGAAATATGCATATCATTGATGCGAAAGTAAAAGTTGCGTAAAAATAGAAAACCCTAACTTTTTTTGGTAGCGAAAAGATGATCCCCGCTAAAGCCTGACGATAAGCTTCAGATGGCGTTTTGATAAGATCAACTTAAGATGCATCAGATGTGCTGAAGTGAAAATCCGAAGATAAAAGAGCATGAATTGCCGAACAAAACAAGTTCATCCTTCCTGGTACTTTCATCTAACCTGTGGCGATTGTGAGGCTCAACTGTGGGTCGTTTCATTGATTTCCACCTTCATCAGGGGTGCCTTTGGAAACGGAAACCCTTCACCAACCACCAAATGAAAAAGTAACTCCCCCACAATTCAAGATAAGGAAAAGAGGCTGGATAAGGTTTAGTATTCTAATTTCATCTTGATCGATGGAAAGCATGGCATTCGTCGTGTACAATCTACTCGGTCATGTAAGTCAGCATTACCGGCATCGTACTTTTCCTCGTTCGGACTCAATATTGAGAAGTCGAGACTCGTCCAAGATCTTCAACCTTCAACCTTCTCTCACACCCATTTTGATATCTTGTCTAGCGATTTCAGACAAGCATATCCACACGTGGGAGAACTCTAAGCGTAACTCGTCCGAAAGGAAGCCAGAAACCCACTCTTCACACCGCCAGGCTGCGCGTCGTCCAAGGATGAGACCTTCCCAACATCGTTGTCTCCCGCAGTTGATTACACGCATGCATATCGTTTTCTCTTTTTCTCGTCGCGCCCACCGGCATGGAACCGATCTTGCCCGTTGATCCCCTCTTTAGCCACTTTGCTTTGCGAGCATGAATACGGACAATTACGGACTTTGCTAAATTTCGATATGATTTCGTGGCGCTGGAGCTAGCCTTTGATATCGTTCCGGAGCAGCTTCCTTTCACATGATAGTTTGATATGCCTTTACAAGCTAGAAATATTTGGACCACTTTACATGGTTTGATAGACCTCATCGAGTTCGGATGGGTGGACGTATCTCAAGGCGTTATATCCGGTAATTCCACAGAATTACGTGCATTCAGATGAAAGGTTACAGCAATAGCCTATGAAAGGTATGAATTATGGGATGTGTTACGGAATAGCTGCACCCCAGAGCCAAGAATAAAGTCTCAACCCCAACTCGCTTAAGGTTGTCAACTCGGCTGGTGCGCACAATGCTTTCAAATCAATGACTCCTACGATGCAAGTTTATATGCCCTAGTGCTTTGATACTGTGGTTGTGATCCAATGAGAGGTCCAGCTCGATGCATTCCGATGTTCACGGTGTTAGTATTCAGCTTGAATTCCCGGTCGATTGATTAGCTGCTATGCCGGATAGAGGCGAGTATTTGGAGAGACAAGGAAAAGCAAGGCATACAGCGGATTGCGTGCTAAAAGTCAAGGGGTGTACGGCCGCACCAACGTAGAGAGCAAGGGCGATGAGAGGACAGACCGATCGAGCTTGTCTGGATAGGGAGATGTACAGGGAGGAGGGTACCTAAAATGTAGTAGGAGGCGCTGTGAGTGGTTCGAGAAGTGCGGTTGCAGGTGCTAACAAAGGGTCGGTGGGGTCCTGCGCAAACTTCCGTCCGACGACGCCGAGCGCAAAACAGCACAATTGAGCACTATGGATCGCGATGAATCGAAAGCGCCATGGATGCTGCACCGAGAAAGTGCTCAAATGTCATGATTTCTGCGCGGGACCCATAGAATTACAATCGCATCGTATCGAGCCTTATCCTCCCCTCCCAAGAGTTTTGTCGCTTGAGGCACGCAAGAGATAAACTACCTCGTCCGTCTCCTCCTCAAATCCTCCCCGTCCCCCCCTACACTACACCCACTCATCTTACACCCATCTCCACCCACCTCCTACAAGACCTTGTCAACCGCTCTTATGGACCATGGCTCTGGACATTACTGCTTCTCGAATGCTACGTAAACGTAGGTTCACGTTTCGTTCCATTTGAAGCTCTACCCTCGAAACCAGGCGCATTACGTGTCGATCGCCGTTTATATCGCTTGGGCCATATAGCGAGAGTATATGACCTTAGCGTCGTACCGTCGCAAATAAGAAAAGGATATAAACATTCTGTTAGTTGACATTCTACTTCTTTTCTTTCTAATCATCCTTATCCTTCTTCATTTCACATGCTGCTGGCCGGTTTCTAATTGCCAAAAAAGACACCAATTGCCTGCTTGGATTTGCCTTTCAAAGTCTCACAAAGTCTCAAAGTCTCTATCAACGATAAGATATCTGACTTGGGCGCAATACCAACCACTCCACCACCTACTACCCAATCCATACCTCAATACATATCAAAATGACAATGGATCAACCTATTCAGAACAGCGAGGTTTACCTCTGCCATTCCTCTCACAGCCCGCCTATGCCACCACCTTCACCACCCTCCCCAGCAACACCAGGCGAAGAACTCCCATGTCTTGAAGGACTTGGATCAATTACTCCCCCAGAAACAGAAACCTCTGGTCCTATCTTTGGCAAGAGACTAGATACCGCACTCCACGTTTTACGGACGGAAGCTTCTGCTCTGGAAGCTCTTACCCGACTATATGCGACAGATGCGGTTGCACAAGAAGGCTTCCACTACGCGGTAGAGGAAATCACAAAGTGCAAAAGAAGAAGGGGAAAGGTCATGGTCGCCGGAATTGGAAAGAGTGGCCATATCGGAAAGAAGCTCGAAGCAACCTTGAACAGTCTTGGAATAACCGCGGTTTTCATTCACCCATCCGAAGCAGTCCATGGAGATCTTGGAGTCGTCTGTCCCGAAGATATCATCCTATTTATTTCGAATTCAGGAAAGACCGCTGAATTAATTCAAACCCTTCCTCACTTCAGCTCTTCATTACCTGCACTCATCATCACCGAAGCTGCTTCTCCTGCCGCCTGTGAGATTATCAAACAACGTCCTGGAACAATCCTCCTCCCAGCACCACTACCAATATCAGAAGAAGCAGCTTTCGGAGTAAAGGCACCCACGATATCAACAACCATGGCCCTCGCCCTAGGAGACGCCCTCGCAATCGCTGCATCCAGCGAACTATACCACACCTCCCTCCCCAACGTCTTCCACAAAAACCACCCCGGAGGCGCAATCGGCGCTGCCATCCAAAAAATCCAAAAGCTTTCCGATAGAGCAATCTCAATAATCGACATCCCAGATGTCTCCCCCTCATCCACAATCTCCCAAGTTGGATTCGCGGCCTTGCAATCGGAAAGTGGATGGATTAGAATGGGTGGTGACGTCGTCGTCCCACCTCGATGCATTAAAGGTGTTCAAACTAGCAACACGGAAATTCCAGCGATTTCAATTCACGGACTTACGGCTTCGAGGAAGGAGTGGATTCAGATTTCGGCGCATTTGGATGTTTCTGAAGCTCAAGACTGGATCAAAATCATGCGACGATCTGTTCCGGGGGGCGAGAAGAAATATCATGATGGTGCTGTTTTGGTTACTGTTGAGGATGATGAGATGTGTGGGGTAATTGAGATTGGAGAGTTGATGGCATGATGCGTGCTTCCTTGTTTTCCTTTGGCATTTTACATACTACGCGTTTGGCAAGCCTCCATATGAATGGCGTTTCTTGGAATTTTACTACTGGCGAGAATTATGGAAGGTGGCATTTTGTCAATTGGGAATTTTGTGCACTTGATGCTAGAGCTAGAGCAGCCTCATCATTTGTATATCCTTTGGAATGGTTTTTTATGTATTTACTTTCTCTTCTCTGTGGATGAACCACGAACCTTGTTGGATTTTTGGATATATGGGGTGGCACTTTTTTGATTTTTGGGTTTTCAGGTGGGTTAGACACTTCCTATTGGAATGATACAATGAATTCAGGATTTGGGATTCGAGACTTCTCTCTTCTCACTCACACAACCCAAGGTCTTCTCGCGATCTTTTTTTATTTTTACATTTCCCTCTTCTCATCCACCGAATGCGAAAACGGCCGACCCCTCTCCAACCCTTCCTGCGCCTCTCCCGATCCTTCCCGATCCCCAACCCACTCTCCTTTCTAAATCAACAACCTGGTGGAGGTTCACCCTAACTCCACGAGAAAGAAACATCATTCATCCGAACTCATCATCCCGTCCACCTCATCATACAGGTCAAAACTTCAGGCAGAATTTTCCGATTCTATTTCCGATTCTCGGACATTTTTGGCATGAAATCTTTATGTGGGTCCTGATAAGATCTGACGCCCTGCGGCGTAGACAGGGGTGGATTCAAAAATCGAAGAAGATCTGAGAAACAATTGTTTGATCTTCCCGGTCAGAAAATCTCTGGGAATAGATTGAAATGGACTGATTGAGAGACGAGAGTTTAGAGGGTGATGAGGTTGGGGTTTAAGTACAATATAGAAATCGATAAATGTACGGAATGTCGTTCTTATGATTCGAATTCAAACGTGTATTTATTGACAAGCAGCTATTTCAATCACGATGTATTGTAGTAGCCTGTGAATCAATGTTATAGTTGTATTCTTGATGGAGGAGTAAGGCTTGACTCTTGAGGGTCGCTCCTACCCAACGACTCCCGCATGCCTCCAAGGGTAATTACAGTAATGAATAGCTCTCATTGCTTTTAACTATTTTTCAAGATTTGATACCTTTTGCAGGCTAAACAGTTTACTATCAAACAACTAACATTAGAGGTACTCTTTGTGAGGCTCGATCCGGTCACATGATTCTAAAGAGCTTTGAAAAATTATAATCACTCCGAGCATCAGAAACTCGAGGCGGGCAGTCTCTTGAAGAAATCTCACGCATGAGCTATTCGATAACATCTTACACCAGTTCGAAGTTGACTCAATCCGCTCACGTTCAGACACGTGACGTCCAGAAGCATGAACATTTCTCACTGCTATAATCAATTGAAAATCTAGACAATAACCTTCAAGAGCTTTTTACACTCCAGACTTGAAAGATTGAAATAATGATGCCACAATCGAGTCATGTGATAGGCCAAAATACCGGGAGAGCATTTCCCCGCTCCAAACTTCGCAACACAAACACACAACACCTACAACTCGTTTTCCCCAATACCTGATACTTCTTACAGAGCTCAAAATATGCAGATTGACCCCTCAAATAAATCAACTCAATTCCCAGCCTAGGCTAACTGGCCTAAACTCAAGCCTCGGGAATGAATGGCATAGGCAAGGTAGGTATGCACCTCAATGCAAGTTAATCATCGCACAGTTATGCAATGAGAACAGAGCTGCCTTGTTTCGCTTCGCTCCTCACCCAGCCCTCTCTTCATCACCCTCGCATGCTTGTGACCAGTCCTCTCAATTACTTTCAAGGCTGGGGGTGTGAGGTTCTCTGTTCCTGCAGACCAGCTCTTCCCCAAAAGTTGTCCGATTGCCTCAACACCTAAACCACCAGCAATGACAACAGATTAGTTGATCGAAGTGAAAGACAGAAAGAGAGACAGAGAGAGAGTCTCCAAGTTTCAAAAGTGGCTCATCTCCACTCCTCGTGGCTCAAGAAGGCATCACACGTCGTGTCACCGCTGCATAATGAGGCGGCGAATGGAGTGGCCTTGTTTGGCTTCGCCCTCTACATAGCCCTTTTTTATATTATTCTCAGTTATTTATGTTTTCGTTCTCTGGAGTTTTGTGACAAGTTTTTAAGTTATCTAAGTTCTCTTCTCCATTTTTCCAATTTCTAAGGCTAACAGTAGCTTGACGCTGTTGGAAAAATTCGTTTGGTGCAAAAATTCAGGCTGCATCGCCTCCCAGTAGGTCTCATTTCCCGCAGGGCAGGGTTTTGACAGAGATGCTTATTATCTTAGAGCAATGGCAGTCTCTTTTGGCAAAGTTTCTGGTGCGCTTGCTACGGTCCACAATGAAAATACAGCTGCCTTGATCAATCTCAATGCGGATTTCACTTTGGTGCAGCTTGCAGCCCCAGGGGAATATTCAGTGTTGGGCGACACCATATCCAAGAAAAGAAAGGTTGATGCCGAAGAAGGAACTCTTCACAAAACTGCCCGAAGGCTAGGAGCCCTTTTCAAAGACGTTCTTCCCATCACCGAGGAACTTTGTCGCGCTTATGGAATCCGCGTTTCGGAGATCTGTGCTATGCAGTCTACTACACTCTCGCGGGACCATGGCGGAATCTTTGGTAGCCACCTTGGTCTCGACACAACCAGTATCTGGGCAGCAGCGACCTCCGGGAGTGCAGCAATCCAAGCCCATCTACTCGCCTGCATGCTTGCTAGGATTTTCCCTGTCCAAGAGGCTATTTCATTGTGGGTAGAATTGGTTGAAAAACGCAAGACCTGGATTCGTGTCAAGCAAGGAAACGCTCTATACTCGAGTGATCATCAGAATGAAATTGCTGCAAGCCAACAGGATATTTCCCGGAGCGACCTTGCTACTTGGGATTCCAGTGCTCGTGCTTGGCTCCAAAGTGCGGACCAAGCCAAAAAACGGCAACACATTCAAACAGCGCTTATACTGGATAATGCGAGTGTTCCCGTCAATAACGAACCCCAAACATATGACAGCATTATGAAAGCCTGGACAACTGCTTTGGAAGCCATGAATCACCTAGTCAAAGGTATTCCACAAAGAGTACAAGATGGCGCAACTTTATTAGCCGTATCGTCCTGGCATCTGTATCCTGATATGGTAGTCCATGGCAATACATATGCCGAGGTCAGGCAAGGAGATTCTATATTCAAGCCGGGGTCCCTCCTGACTCTTGGTCTTCAGCAGGCTCGAAAGGATACCAAAAGCGTGTATTGGTCTTTACCGCTTGCTTGCTTGCAGTTCTATGGACACCCTGTGCGAGCTGATCGATCTACGGAGGTGGACAACAAACGTATTACTTGCGATCAGTTTGGATATGTTATTCTTGGGTGTCTTTTTGAGGGCTGGAGGGATTACGCTGTGAACGATGAAGACGGGTTGGAAAGACTAGGAAGAATTACTGACTTGATGGCACTTCCCCACAACTCTCGATTCAACCATTCAGAGGCACCCACCTGGCTCATATATCTCGCCAATGCAGTGCAGAATTATATTGACTGTGATGAGGGAGAAAGAATTGTTGCCCAGCAGCTTGTCAAACTTGGTCGCAGGTGGTCCACATTCCTTTACGAAGATACCATTCGCCCGCCCCCACCAATGTTTGGGCTGTCTACGATTTTTGGTTTGCTTGATGTTCTCAAAGACCAAAATCATAAGGTAGATTGCTTGAGGAAATGGGTTCTTGATGCCAGTTACACAGGGACTGATTTGGTGATGGAATATCACGTACAGAGGGATGATTTTAATTGGTTAGAATATGCAAGTCTGGTACCTTTCAGTCCTGTACACGCTCAACCCTTGCCAAAACGGACACTACAAGGCAATTTCAAAACCCCGGAAGCAGGTGCCGCCAAGCATTATAGATGGGTGCTTGTTTCTCCATTTCAACTCTCGCTTTTTGTGCAGTTTTGCGAGGACTTTCGGAACATCGATGCTGCAAAAGAAAAACTGGCCAGGCTCAGCCGCCTTTCCGCAAACTCAAAGATCAAGCATCTACTCAACGAAGACATCACTTCAATCAAGGAAACAGAGGAACTGAGAGAAGTGATAATATACGCCCAAAGATTTCGAGACATTGAAACTAGGGGAGAGATATTTCTTCCCGTGATAAACAAGCTCGCCCCCGAGAATGAAGTGCCTAGTCAAGACAGGAAGTTATTTTTTCCGCAATCAGAAGATTTTATCGAAGCAACCCGAGAATTATTAGCAATAGCAACAAATCGCCAACGCCCCATATCACACGAACATTCCGTTGTTTCCAAACCACTTATCATCAGCAGGGTATTATTGGGTGGCTTGATTTGTTTGACCTTTGATCGCAACTTGCTAGAATCTGATCTTACTCACCTGCTAGCCTCTGGGCATCCTCTTAATCCTATATTTGTAGACAATGTCTTCCAACCCGGTAAGGTTGATCAGGAATCACTCCAGCAATTTTTTGACACCCAAGACGGCGCCGTTAAAATCCTCATAAAACGCCTCAAAGCATGTGCCATGATGAGCGAGGTCTACCATCTCCTTCCAGGCGCAGAAATATCAACAGCGGTGCTGAAATCATCTTTGTCAGCTGCCAAATGGGTCGCTGACACCCGTACTGAATTGACTCGCTCTGATGCTTTCGCTTGCATCGCTATGTTTGATTCAGGGAATTGCAATCTACACCCCGATAGTCTAAACCAAGTCTTTGCACTTTCATCCGGGAATTCTATCTACATCCTAGCCAGTCTACTTTGCGATCCCTATGAAAGCCCAGGCCGTGCAGAGATAAGAAGAGTGGTAGGTAACGTTGGCAGACCTGGAATGACCTTCCTCATCTCTCCTCCGGAAGTCAAAACCCGAGAGGCAGACCCAGAACAGTGGATGTCCATAAATCATGCACATTTCAATGGCCAGCCAGAAAATCACTTTGAAAAAACCTCTATCCATCTCTCATTTACGGATTACGAAATCCCTTTGATCCCCGATGGGAGTCATCAGCATATCATCGACCGAGTTTTTGTTCTCGTTGAAACACTTGTTTCGGTTTACGATGGACAAACCTGGGTCGGCGAGGTAGACATCTTGAAGACGTTCAGGATGGGGGATATCTCACGCATTAAAAATGACCGACATTGTTCCACCAACGAAAGATGTGACCCTTACGAGGCGGCAGTGAAAAAGTTCCCATACCTTGCTGCTACAAGTATTGAGAATTGGGACGAATTGATCGAAGCACCGAATTCGGGTACTGTCGTTGTGAAAGCTCATAAGAACTGGCTTGCTAGGCTTGCGATTACGGCCATAGCTGTGAAGTATGGATTTACACCGCTCATCTTACCCGAGGAAGTTTGTTGGTCTTGTTGTTCTAGAGCCTTTCCTGGGAGAAAAGAGAAGTATGCTTTGATATGGTAGATTCCTTTTGTGTTAGGAGGTTTCATTTGGGTTGAAAGAAAAGGGCGGGGATGTACGACTAGAGCGGGATACTGTTGGACTAAACACCTTTAGCCCAAGACGGTGCGAGATATAGTGAGAGTAGGCTTCACGTTTTTTGAAAATTGTAGTTGGGTCTTCCATCGAATTTTTGGATTGGTATATATTGTCCCTCTCGTTGGTAGAAGCTCGTCTGCTCAGGGTGTTCCTTGGTGGCGGCCAGGTGATGGATTATATACAGTCTCTCACTGAGTCGATTGGGTCGTTCATCGCCCAGATAGGTATTCATTTCACTCCTTTTTTGTCATTCGGTGCCGGTACTCATTCACTTCCGGTACCGGCACCGGTTACCGGTAACCATAACCGGTCCATCGAGTAAAATCCTACGGTCAAAATTGCGCGTCCAGGACCTTCCACATCTGTAGGTAACTAAACGAAATAACAAAACGAGAGTAACTTGAATCAAATCATTAGTACGTCTTTTCCTCATTTACATAAAAATTTCATTTAATCTTTTTTTACGGAACGAAAGAGAATTGTTTTCGTTACAAAATACTTATTTATTCATGAATTCAATAGCGGCGAGATCTGCCTTCTAAAAAAGGAGCATCAAGCCGCCGGTCTCGTATTAAATGACCCTTGATGGGCCATTGCTCCCCCCGTAACTCCCCCCTATAACCACCTCGTTTAAGTGAGGCGCTATTGTACTGAAAAATCTTTGTAGAGCAAGACGATATACATTTGGAAGCCTAAGATAACTAGGTCTTGCTTTAGGATTACGTACCATTTCATTCATAGTTTATCGACGTGACCAGCAAGTGTCCGGCAGGGCCGGGGACTCTTGATAACCGGTATGAATCTTTGATTACTTTAGCTCTCTATCAGGGAGACTCCCTTTTTTGGAAAGAATTTATATATAAAGACGTCATGATTCTTCTAACCTTCTCCTATTCATTCCACTTCATTTCCATTTCTACAAACCATAAGGATGCAACGCCCAGGATTAAATATGCCCTCCTTCCCAATAATCATCCACATCTTAGCGTTGCTAATCACAGCTCACGCCAAAGCCACGACATGCAAAACGACACCAAATGATCCGTCCTGGCCTAGTATCTCACATTGGACATTCCTCAATAAAACCCTATCCGGGCGATTACTACATCCTCTTCCACCCGCCGAAGCCTGTCACTCTTCCTCGCCAGGGTCCAACGAAACTTGCGCTGTGATCACAGCCGCATGGGGCGGCTTCTCTTTCCACCAAGACAATCCAGTGAGTATAGCATGGAATAACATGAACAACGATTCTTGTCTTCCAAATCCATCTGCTCCGTGTAGTGGACTCGGATATCCGGTTTATGTGATCAACGCGACTTCGGCGGAGGAAGTCAAACTCGGGATAGACTTTGCGAGGAAGAATAATATAAGAGTTAATGTCAAGGCGTCGGGGCATGATTTTATGAAACGGCAAGTTGAGATGGAGAAACCGAGAAATAATGGTTGACTGACTTGAGTATTAGAAATTCAGCTCCATATTCCCTCTCCATTTGGACCAGGTACATGGTTGGGGATTACGTTTACCACGATGACTTTCAACCAAAAGGATGCGGTTTCAAAATCAGCACCACGGCAGTAACTACTGGTGCTGGTTCTTATGTCAGTGATATCTACGAACAACTTAATCTCCATAATCAAACAGCCATTGATGGGATGGGAAGCGAGGTGACAATGGGCGGATATATTACCGGTGGTGGTCACAGCCCTCTCTCACATATTTACGGACTAGGAGCAGACCAAGTATACGAAGTTGAATTGGTGACACCGAAGGGTGAAATCATTACAGCGAACGAGTGTCAGAATCCAGACCTATTTTGGGCTGTTCGTGGGGTGAGTACCAAAACCCCATCATGGTTCCTAAATCACGAAACTGACTTCCCAGGGTGGCGGAACAACATTCGGAGTCCTAACAAAAGTCACCATTCGGACAATCCCAGCGACGCCATTGGCAGTATACAACTTCAGTCTCCAAACCAAGCCGAATTCTGCGACTTACTGGGATATTGTGACATATTTTGTAGAGCAATTTCCTTCGCTTTCGGCCGCAAACGTTTCGGCTTTTACATATATTTACCCAAATATCACCGAAGACTCCGGAGGGCATGTGGCATCTTTCCAAGTAATCTTTGCATTACCTGAACCATCCTCGTCAACAGAGTTAGATGACCTGTGGAGACCATTTTGGACGCATATCAACGAGACATATCCCAACCAAACAACCACTCAAACCATCTCGACGGTATTCCCGAATTTGTACAGTATGTTCCTCAAGTATGCAGATGACCAAGATGCGGGAATTGACAAAGTCGTCGGATCATGGCTTTTACCCGCTGAGACCTTGATAGCTGATGCTACGCAAGATGCTTTGATAGAATTTGTTGGGACCTCTGGAGCGAGGTTGTACATGGTTTCTGGAAAGGGAGTCTGGGATGCTCATCCGAGGGGTGGGAGTAATGCCGTTAATCCTGCTTGGAGGAAAGCTTTGGTTCATGCAGGTAAGTCGAACTCGCTTACCCTCTGGATCTCTGTTAATTCTTACTGCCAAAGTTACCTCACAAGACTGGACACCATTAGACGAAAACGCGCGAGAGGTTGTAGAGAATAATATCAATAATGTCCAAGTGGAAGCTTTAAGGAAATTGGCCCCTGAGTCTGGCGCTTACGTCAATGAGGTATGTTCTCCGTTCCAACGTCTGCGGGAAGACTAATGATGGAATAGGCGTATTGGAATGAACCAAATTTTCAGCGGGCATTTTGGGGTTCTAATTATGAGAGGTTGCTGAATATTAAGAAGGATGTTGATCCGGATGATGTGTTTTGGTGTCAGATTTGTGTAGGGAGTGAGCGATGGGAATTGGTTGGTGACGTGTTATGCCAAGTTTGATTAGGCGACGCCACCAGGGAAGGGTACGTTGATCCTTCTGAGCTTCCATGAGTAGAGGAGGATCCGAGCGAGTTCTTAGATTGACCAGATCCAAATCAAAGTAATGGTGGATTTCTATTAACCTAGACAGTATATTATCACGTGACCCAACCCGTCTTGATTGCATTCCAGATTGAGCTGTATTGAATGAGAAGAGGGATGTTCCTGACTGAACATTAATGTTTGGTACAAATCAAGTCCGTCACTCAATAGTTATTTGTGTTTCGCGGATGAGTAATCTTCGAGCTATTATCCATGAAGAGTGTATGCAGGTACTAATTGTCAGCAGCTCCCCTGTTAATATATTGATTGGTAGTGATAGGAAAAGACAACTCCTCGGACCTCTTATCCGTAACGTCACTGAGCATATTATGCTGTGTATATATGTGGGCTGGCTTGAGAAGAAAATCTTCTTCATTCTTCTCGAGTATCGCGAATCTGGGCGTTTGACGTTTCACCACCTTCCATCCTCTCACACACTCGAACGCTTCTTAACCTTCTCAATTATCACAATCTAGAAAGAAGATGTCTGTAAAATACGGAACTCTTCCTTCAAACGTGAAGGAAAACATATCTCCTTTCGTTGTGGATATCCCACAACCAGAGATTGATGGTCTTCATACTGCATTGAAGTCAGCGAGGATAGGAGCACTAACCTATGAATCTAATCTTGAAGACCAAAAGTATGGGATTTCACAAAAGTGGTTATCGGAGACTAAGAAGTATTGGTTAGAGAATTTTGATTGGTAAAATGACTCCCCAGCAACAAGCCCGAAACAATCACCTAACCTGTCGTAGGCAGCACCATCAAAACCACATAAACAACTTTCCCCAATTCAAATCCTCCATCACAGATTTCGATGGAAAACCCTACACCATTCACTTCGCCGCCCTTTTCTCCAAAAATCCAAAAGCAATACCATTACTCTTCCTTCACGGGTGGCCGGGTAGCTTTCTAGAATTCCTACCAATTCTCACACTTCTCAAACAAAAATATCCGGAGGATACATTACCATACCATGTTATTGTTCCTTCCCTACCCGGCTACGCGTTCTCTTCCCCGCCGCCAACAGATAGAGACTTCAGAATTGAGGATATCGCGAGGTTGTTCGACCACTTAATGGGCGATTTGGGGTTCGGTGATGCGTACGTCGTGCAAGGGGGTGATGTTGGGAGTAAAGTTGCGCGGGTTATTGGGGCTACTTACAAGGGGTGTAAGGCTGTTCATAGTGAGTTTTTCGTGATTTTCATTCTGGCATTTGATGAAAAGATACTGATCAAAACAGTTAATTTCTGTCTCATGCCGGAGCCATCTGGTGTCGACCCAGGAGCACTAAGCGAGGCTGAAAAAACAGGACTGAAAAGAGGAGATGAGTTCAAAAGGACAGGTGCTGCCTACGCCTTAGAACACGCTACGCGACCAAGTACTCTTGGATTCGTTCTCAACAGTAATCCACTGGCATTACTTGCTTGGTATGAGAATTTTCCACGCAATTCCCCCCACCTTTCCTTTCCAAATTTGTTAACAAAAGAACCCCCCCACAGGATCGGTGAAAAGTTCCTCACCTGGCCCGATGACCCCCTCCCCCTCGATACAATCCTAGCAGATATAACACTTTACTGGGTGACCCAAACCATTCCCACCTCACTATATCCTTACCGGCAATTATTTACACCGGGGAATATCGGGGCCCATGAAAATCCTATTTGGCATATCAATAAACCGTTTGGGTTTTCGTGGTTTCCGAAGGAGATCGCACCAGTACCGAGAAGCTGGGCGGAGACGACTGGGGATTTAGTGTTTTTTAGGGAACATGAGAAGGTACGTTTTAGAAATTATAAGGGGATTTCGGAATGAAAGGTGGTACTAATGTCAGTTAGGGAGGACATTTTGCGGCTTTGGAAGTCCCGGAGGTTTTGTTGGGGGATGTGGAAGATTTTATTAAGGATGTATGGAAAGATGGTGGTATTTGAGTCGGGGAGGGAACGTCGGTCCTTCTATCATTGATCCGTTGTCTGCTTCGTTATGGCGAATTTCCAATCCAGTTTTCTTAATTTATCAATAGTTCTCATTCAAAAGCCGTTCTTTAAAAGCACATACTATGGTGTGAACTTCGCAATTGCAGTTTAAGCTTACCTTCAAAGCCGTTTTGCTTTCTTCTAATTAAATCTAGACAAATAGTAACAGTAAATTCGCTACAACTTACTACTTGGCCTTATAGTCTTTATAAGAAACATATATTCAAGTGAAGAAAGTATAGTGAATTAAATTTCTAGCCAATCATGTAGTTAATTTCAGTTCCCAGGCCAACTTCCCCTCGCAAGACAAACTGGTTGCAGACTCCCATGGACCTTGATAATCAACACCACCGCTCTAAAAATATATATTAAATCGCTCACTCACTCGATCGGCTTACCTTTGGTACTCAGTTGCTTCAACTAACTCTTTGAAAGCCTCTAGAGTAACTAGTTCGTATATTGTGGTCCTTATATAGTTTCGTAATTAATTAGGTTGCAGTTCGCCGAAGAGCCGCTCCAAGAGCTATGGGCGCACTCAGAAAGTTATTACGACTCAACGCACACTTCAAATAACCATTCCTTCGTGACTATGGTTCCTTGCTAGATATTTTAAACGGGATGCAAAAGTTTGATTTTCCCGACCGTTAGTTATTGAGTAGTTAATTATTGAAGTAAAAGTATCAGGGCCGTGGGATTTCAAGCAACCAACTCGTCTTGCGCCTCTTTTCCCGCCACTGCTATACTTTTAAAGATTTAATTAATGCATACGCTAAATCCAACTAGTAAGTAGTTACATCTCCGAACCTTGTTTATCTAACTTAATCAATCTGAACCTTTTGCATAATTAAATTCAGTGAGTAGCATATAGATATCTTCACAGAGACTCACTTCGCAGCCTAACAAAATCATCTTACTCCCGTCAGGAGAAAATGAAATTAGACCTTGTCTATTTCCAGTTACCAGCACTTTGCCTGGAGTTGGGAATCGAAAATCCGGAACCCAAGACGGCACCCCTTGTAACTGGTTACGTCCCCGAAGTAGTATGGACAGATCATTCGAATGCTCGACAATATATTTTGCGTACTCGTGGTAGACCTGAGAGAATGGAATATCGCACCTTGGCATTAATTGATATGGCAGTCCTCCGGCTCCGATAAGACCTAGAATTCCATAGGTATGATCGTGAGGAAGCGTTGCCTCCAAATTTCCAAGTTCTGCTAGACATAGAAACTCACTCATTGTGGCGGCAGTACGTAAAGGACTTTGAGTAAGAGCCTCCGCATCTCTTTCGCTAGCTTGATGCAAACCACGTAATGTCCAGAAGCGAATGAGCCTAAAAAGTTCAGTGGGGGACAGGCACCCAGTGAATTCTTCCCTCGCCCTTGTATTATACAAATACAGAATAAGAAATTGAAGAAATTTTATATGTAACGACGATTCCCCAACCAAAATGACGGGGATCTTTTTCGGAAGAGCGATCTCCTGGATCACCCAAATCCTTTTGAACCATTCCCTCCTTGCCAAACGAGAAAGACCTCGGTGTATAGCAGCATAATTATCCTCTGACAACTCGAGAAATTGTTCAGACTTAAGAGTCATGCCAAAAGAGTTCGCCGCGGCTATGGCTGTAATGATATCCTCGTTTTCGTTTTTTTTCATTCTCGCCAAGCCAGCAATAGACTCTCTCCGCAAGAGCGTAGATTTTCCCCATTTGAGGAATTTGTCGGGATTTCTCGTCTTCATCATTCTGGTTTAAGCAAAGCGCGTCAACCAGAGGTAGAAGTCTTCCGGTTTTGGTGTGATGAATCTCTCTGTACTCTCGATCCACTTGTCGACAATCTTATCGGTAGGCAGGTCGGTAACCTTAGCGATACCCAGGTTGATACGTTCATGAGTACTCTCACCCCCCTTGGAAAGCATGTATCGAAGGCTTCTTAAGCCATGGAAAAGAGTTATTGTAATAAAATGTTCTTGTCCATCTACCGTTACGGGATGAGTGACATTCGGGTCTCCCCAAGCGTACGATAAAGCAACGTATTCTGACATGTCGTCCAGTGATACATATACAATTTTACAGCTGACAGGATCGTCCCAGTTCCCGGCAAGTATCTTGATCAGTCTGATCTCAGAACCTCGAAGTGGTCGATAGAGTGAAGGGCCTGGTGTCGAAAGCGGAGGGGTTTGTGATACGCGATTTGATACTTCGGTATCAGCCTCGAGTTTGTTGGTACAGCCTTGCACATAGGACTCGTTTTAGGTTCTAGGAGTGGTCGTACTATCGCTTCCAGATGGCATAGTCGTGATATGGTGAAGTGCTTGACAGTATTTTGTGAAAGGGGTATCATGTGGAATGATGAAGGTAGAGGAAAGGTATTAACCAACCTGTTAACGAGATCATATGGAATAAGATTTGTGTAACTATACGGCGGCCAATAACAAAACAAAGTAGTAGCTATGCTCTCCATAAAACCCAGCATCCTCCTATCAATAGCAAAAAGCAAAAATTTCGCCGTGATAAAATCGAAAGCGCACACATAACTGTAATTCAACAGCTGCTACAGACCTTTTTAAACCTAAAACGCCCTCAGAGTCCTTATCAACAATCTCTTCAGTTCAACCTGCAGGAGAAACAGCGAATCGTAGATCAGGACTAGGCCCTGTCACGGGATATTGGCCTTTGATCATGGATAAGATGGGATTTTACCTCTCCTTGGTAGGCCGACAGGATATATTGAAAAGATTAGATGGTGTTGTTTTTGTTGCCATGATATCTCTTTGAAATGAAGTAGCCCGATGTGTGTTTATAGCTACACGTGACCTGTCAGTTTTCCCATTCTCCACTTTTGTCCGAGATTCTAATAAGGGGGGCGGGACGGGCGGTAGGGAGGAACTCCTCTCTAGACAACCCATTGTCTTTTCCTCCTCAACAATCTCAACGAGAAGTTATTGTTGGACTGGAAAAGACACCGAAAATGGGGTCGTCGTCGCCAAGCCCACGTGCAAAAATCAGTGGCGTTGAGGCCTGGAAATCGTCATTTCATGGCGCTTTTGCGCTTCAAAATTCTGTCTCGGAGATATATTTTCCTTCTATCGAGTCCACGGAGACAGTGCGAAATGGGTGAATCGCGACTAGTGTTGCGGTCGTACTTCGTCCCTTCTCCTTTTGGGGGTTTGAGTTATATTGAGTTGTTTTCCTTTCCCCTCTGGCGCTTCCTTTTCAACCTCGATTTTTCCGTCTCCTCAAGCTTCAAACTCCGTCAATTTCTTTCGCGATAATCGTTTCATTCGTTCTGCTTGTCTCTTCAAATACCCAAGATGCGTTTCTCAACTCGGATCTTTCTTTGCACAGTGCTGCTCGTCGTTTGTGTCCTGGGCCATCCTCCAGTCTCGAATCCTCGGCACACACATCCAACCGAAGAAGAGATCGAGGATTTATACGCTGTCAGACCCCATGAGAAACCACTTCACACGACGGTATTAATGGCAGGGCCACTGCCAACAACGAAGCCGGAGCTACGATGATTTCACATGGGCTGCTGAGTTAAGCTAGACTCTAGTGAAACTATGGGAAGTGACGTCAGGAGGGGAAACGAGCTATTTGATGGCGAATTTCGTTGTTCAACATCAAAACAAAAGAGAATCAACAGAGATTTCTTTACGGAAGAAACATATCAACCCGAAAACGAAACAATAATACGAAAAATAGTCAATATGGTTATGCCAACCTCCCCCTCTGATCGTCCTCTTCCAGGAGCATCAGATCCACCACCACCATACACACAAAATCCCGCTCCATCAACAAACACCTCACAAGCTCCTGCCCAAAATCCCTCCAACCTCCAAGTCCCAAACAACCAAAGAATCCGCAATGGAATCCCTCCCTCGGCCCGTCGAAGCAGTAAGCACATCGCTCTCCACATATCCCCCCCCTCTCACTTCCACCTCCTCCCTCCCCTATACACCCACCCAAACAACAACGCAAACCCCTAACACTTCCCAGTGGAAGACGAAGCCCGCTCCCTCCCCCAAGGCTGGATCCGCCAATTCGACCCCCAAACCTCCCACCAATTCTTCATCGACACCCGCGCCTCCCCACCCCGTTCAATCTGGCACCACCCCTACGACGACGACCAATACATGTCTTCCCTCTCTACCTCCGAGCGTTCTCGTATCGAAAACCTCCACGAAATCCCTAGCCACGCGGATATAAACGCCGAGACCAGCGGCGAGGACTCCGATACAGAAGCTAGGGGTCGATCGAACGAAGGAAATGGAAGGGTGGGAGGACAAGGGAATGGGCAGAATGAGGTAACAGGGGTAAAAAAATACACCCGAAAAATGAAAGATAAACTCACATCCTCAACCCACCACGAACGCGAATCCTTCCGTCAACAACGCGCCCGCGAGGAACAAGCTGCCTACGAACGACATCGTGTTATCAGGGCTGCGATGGTGAAAGCTATTGAGACGGGACAGCCCCAATATCTTGGTAAGAATAAGGAGGGGAAGGGGGTTTATATCGATCCCCCCAGTAATAGAGGTGGTGGGATGGCTTATGGTGGTGTGAATGGGGGATACCCGGGAACTTTGGGGTATGGAGGCACGGGATATGGATGGGGTGGTCCGCCTATGGTTGGCGGGATGGCTATGAGGCCTGGGATGGGGTATGGTGGACGGCCTGGGTATGGGAGACGGCCTGGGTATGGGTATGGTGGGGGAATGGGGTTGCCACTTATGGGGGGATTGGTTGGTGGTGCGATGCTTGGAGGTGCTTTGTTTTAGGGGTGGGGTTTAAGTATTAGTTGTGGTTGTGAGTTTTGGTTTTGCTTGCTTTGTATATAAATGTCAATGAATTTTGTATGAGAAGATGTCTGTTTTCAATTAGTTACTTGATTGCTTCCTTCGCAGGTGTTGACTACGAAAAGAGGACCAAGTAATCTTGTGTACCAGCCGGAGAAAGGGACCTTAGTAAGCTCAATCGGTTATATATCTGGAAAAATGGTTTCAATTTTCAAGTGATCCTTCCAAACATAAAATTCCAGCCACTCGATGTCATCCACAATCCGTCGCCCAACCCATTCCCTAAAAAGAGGATTGACCAGCTTCCCCCGCATCTATCCCAATAAGGAAAATGCAGAAAACGATTGGAACAGAATTGAGTAACCCAAGTGCATATACGAGAACTCGCCAAGGAGAAAACCAAGAAAGAGCTGCATAATCAGATGATCTGATAACCTTTCTTCCTCTCCCCTACCTACTCCCCATTGACCTATCAGAAAATAGCAAAAGAGAACATCAGGAAGGTGCTCCTCCATACCTCCGAGTTCGGAGGTGGGAAAGGCAAACGGAAAAAGACATATAACCATCGAGAATCACTCTTCACAGAAAGTACTTGAATTCGCCACTACGCTTCAAGATATAAAATACCATCAAAGATGCAACTCACCATCCTCTTCCCACTCATTGCCATGGCGATTTGCGGCGTCTACGGAGTCGCGATTCCAGATGTGCGTAACCCAATCAACACTCATCCACAAACTAACAAAAAAACAGGAAGCAACCCCAACAATCGCACCAGCAATTTCAAGCACTATTGGGGAATGTAAACCATCAGGCTGTACGTACTTCCCTTCCAACATTTCCTCCACTCTCCCAATCCTCGGAACTTCGACATTATGCTAATACAAACACAAGATGGCTGCACAAGGATCGACCTCTGCTGCGCTGGCTTGAAATGCGTATTGCCAACTCCAATACTCGCAGGTCTATTCGGAACATGTAAAGTGTGATCATAGCTGGAAGGAGGGGAAAAAAGTCGTTGGGCCGAACGCTTGAGAGTTTTGGTGGAGAATAAGATTTCCATCACTGGATTCAAATCTAACTCGAAAAGCTTGTCTGTTTTCTGGGAATGGGGGCAAGGGGGAATGTAGGAGAGTGATGGCCACTAGCAATGCTTGGAACCGCTTTTGCACTAGGAACTGGAGGACCTTTGAACGGGGATCTCTAGATTGACCAGAAGGAACAAAAAAAAAGATAGTTTGAAAAAAGACACAATCAAAGAGAATATATACCTAGTTGCAAAAATCAACTTCCAGAGTCTGCAAGTGGATTATATCATTATAATTTGGCGCTGCAGCCTAGACACGTATGCCTGACTCGATTTGGGGGAATTGAAGTAAAAAAGCAAAAGACATCAATCCCAACACTATGTCCCATTCCCACCGACCATTCCTCACTTCCGTAGATAGTCAGGTCAAAGTCTCCCAATGTACGCCAGAAAATTCGTATCTTTGTACAGCAAAAAGCGAGCGCCAAACCCCTTCATTCCCATCCTCAACCAATATTACTCCGCTCTGTGATTTGTGGGTATCGTGTGTTTTGTTTAGACGGCAGATCGGGAGGCATTTCGAAGACGCTTGCGGGAGATTGCGCGAGAGATGGCGAGTCCGATGAGGCCGGTTGCAACGATGAAGACAATGCAGAAGACGACGACGACGCCTACTTCTCGTTGGGCCCAGTTCTTTTCTCGCTTGGTGAGTTGGTGGATGGTGTCGCGGACTTGGAGGGATGAGGTTGGTGCCATTTTGACTGTATGACACATGATGGTTAGTACATTTTCTTTCTTGAGAACAGTAGCATTTATTCCAGCAGCTTCAGCCAGCATCAATAGAATCCAAACCTAGGTCCCTAAAGCAAGGATCTAGGTTGTGGTCAAAAGCTCCAAATAGCTGCGAGCCCCGGACCCCGCTTCGTCGGGTCAAATGTGGAGGGGAAGTCGCTGGGAAGTGGTTTGGAGGGAAACCCGTACCTGTCAAAATATTATCGAAGACCGAACGAAGATCAATTGACGTGAGGAATTTCGTAGAGTTCTATTGTTGATACCAATTAGCTTTTGGGCTCAAACATGCCACAACTAATTAGATGAACGGAAATTGACAGCGGGAACTGTACGAGGTATGTTGAACAAGGAAAAGCAGAAACAATTCCTCCACTAAAACCGAAAGTAAAGACAGTCCAACGAAACACTGGTTTCTCTCCCCTCTTTGCTGAGTTCTTGGGCAATTGCTCGACTGGAGTATGAGCGATTAATCAACCTGCGAGGATGCCCAACTTGCTCCGCGATCTGCCCACCTCGAGTTTGCTCCGACGCTCGCGTGCTCGACGCTCTTGCAGGACGAATGAAGAAAACGAAAATGTGCAGTACTTACAGGATCAAATGAGGGGATTCGGAAGAAGAATTGAGGGCAGGACAATGCGGTATGCTTCGTTGACGGAGGGTTTGTTCGTGAATGACGGAGAGCTGTTGCGGAGAGCTCGAAAGACAAGAGGTGGACTGAGCTTGGCGCTATTCCTGAATAGGTCCAATGTGGGGGTTGAGTAAGCCCCGCCGTTTGCGCCTGCCAAATGGAAAGCTGCATGCGACTGCGGAAAAGGAAGTGAGATGAGGACTCAATCAATTTGCTAAACAGGCTAGTGAAAGCATCAAAAGTCTGGATAGCTTCATCTCCCCTCAAGAGCTCTCAAAATGATCTTCAAGCTCCACAAACGAATCGCCATCATCCTGGCTTGCCAATAACTTGGCAGGGTCCAGTTTCCCCGCCATGTTTTACTGCCTCAAAATTGTTTCCCTACAACCTAACCCTATCTAATTCTTTGAGAGTAAGCTGTCGTTCGTCACCAATCACCTATATTAGATTAATTGTTGTTTTAGTTGAAACTTGGCTGATTCTATGCAGGAAAGACTAGACGCAGTTTGTGCCACTTCTCTTGAAGCTTCGTTACAGTAGAAGATGGACAGTAGGAAATGGATACTTGGAACACGTAACACTGGATTGATATCTTAGAATATCCTGGAGAAGTTAAAGCTACATTTATGAATCTAGATTTATATCTTATAGAAGCATCTCGTAAAGATTTCCAGCTATTCGTAGGTGACCTACCAATAGCACTATCTTGGTCGTTCTTTCCCTGTCTAGGCCACGTCCCGTCGTCCTTGAGATTAGGTTGACCCAGGACGGATTCCCCATTCCACACCCAATGTTGTCCAAAACTCCAAGATACGATAAGAGGCTCACGGTCGCTCCTTCCCTCTTGCCGCGACCTAGACTTCCTACCTACCTAAGAGAACGAAAACCCGAAAGTGAGAAGGGAAGGCGCGACTACTAGTCTCGAGCATCAAAACCACCCGACTCCCTTCTATGCGCATGATTTCTTGTGGTTGGAAAACGTGTGCGCCGAGATTGACCAGATTCAAAGAACATTCTCCTTGTTCTTATAATCACGCCGGGCGCATTTGTACTCCTTTTCTTTTAGAACGTCGTCTATTCCGAGTTTACTTGTCGCTATCCGAGTTATTCCAAAAGAATTCAAATCTTATACTCATACCCATCTATTAGTTTCACTTCCCTGGAAAATCGCGATGGGATGAGTTCTGGAATTTTTTGATGCCAGATTTCAAAAGTCTAGATAGCTTCGTTGTTTATTATGAGCTGTCAAGTAATCTCTAGTATCTGCAATTTAATCGCAATCATCTGGCTGCTCTTGCTAGTAACTTGGCAGGGTTCACACCCCTTAAAACAGATTTTTCGCGGGGAACCAAATCGAAAGGCTCAGAGCCAAGTATCCAATACAGTCACGAAAAAACTCGAATGGTTCGCAGAAGTTTTCATTTGTAACCTTAATGTTTCGCAAGCTAAAACGCTGGTATCTAGCTCATCTATCAATTGATACAACGTATCCCCAGAATCAACTTCTACACCTCCATCCTCCCCCTGACTCCATCACAAAAACAGAATTCCAAGAGATTAAAATCCAACCTCTCAAAAAAACAAATTCCTCCACCCAATATCGCAAAACCACCCTCCCCTCATCAAAACTCGGTTTATCTGTTCGAACAATAATAACAGCATAACTATGTTTCGCCTTCCTAATATGAACATGATACTTCTTCCATCCCAAATTATTCAACGAATCTATCATTTGGAATTGCGAAGGTGTGAGTGCTAGAATCT
The DNA here is from genome assembly GCA_001414455.1 of Hymenoscyphus fructigenus. NCBI lineage: Eukaryota > Fungi > Ascomycota > Leotiomycetes > Helotiales > Helotiaceae > Hymenoscyphus > Hymenoscyphus fructigenus. The sequence goes on from LKUV01000162.1 coordinate 88,734, forward strand.
TCTTATATGGCTGGGAGAGAGAAAGATAGAGTGATGATATCGTGAATCCTTCGTCTGACGATGTTGATGATAATCCCGAGGAGGAATGCGAAAGGGAGGCGAGATGAGGAGAGAGATATTCCTGGCTTTGAGCATTGTTTAGATGTTGATATACATCCTCCATAGTTCCTTGGATAAAGGGGACACGGTAGTGATTTGGTTCGCGTCTCTGTTCGTAGTCTTTTATCCGTCGGAATGATTGTATCAGCCTGAGTGTGGAGGTGAAAAGCAGTTCTAGGAATCCGATTGGTATGTAGGCGATGAAAGCTACCAAAAATGGGAATTAGAGAAGTCTAAGTTTGGTCTTCTGGACGAAACGGGTTGAGCGTTGTAACGATACTGGTTCTCGTTTCTCAAAGGGTCTTTCGGGGTCCAAGATAATGTTCTCGTATTCCGGGAGGTATGTAAGATCTAAATTCTCTAAATTCACAAAAGGATCCGTGGCCGAGATACTAGTCATATAATACACAGCAACCCGATCTTTCACGATAGTGGTATACAGATTGGTGTACAGGGTTCGACGATGAAAATTTGCGAGCCCTTTCATAAATATCGAATTCAGATCAGAGAGGATTTCAAGGGGGTCCACCGGTGTCGCAAAATTTATCGATCGTGAAGAGTTGCCAGCCGGAATTTAGGAGGGTGCGGGTTCCGAAGACATTCCAGAGAGAGTTTTGCCAGTCTTTCAATGGAGCTCGGACTCCAAGATGGGGGGAGACGAAGGTTGCGAAATTCTGCTTCTTCATGGTAGCGTTGTCCCAGAAACTTTTTGAAATCTTGGAATCTGAGGAAGTTGAGTACCATAGGTTGGATGGTCTTGAAGAATGCCTTGCTGTATAGAAGACCCGTTGTATATCGAGCTATGAGTCCTCTAAGCAAGTACCCTACTAATGAGAATTTTGAAATCACTTTTCCTTCCTCCGCTAGCTTTGAGATCTCTTCTTCTGTTCCTTTACAAATTCGCCCGCCGCCTATGTCGATTCCGCCGTAGGTGAAGTTTCCATTATTGGATTTTGCTATTAGAATGTGGAGGGTTGGATCTTTGGTTTGGAGAGTTTGGGCCATTGCTAGGAGGTCTTTCGGACTTCCCCAGAATCTGGTTGAAGTTAGTTTTTTCTTCTTCTTTTTTTCGAAAAGAAGAGAGATGGAGCAGTTAACTATGAATGAGGATGCATATGTGGTGGGTATCTTGTGGGGTATCTTGTGGGGTATCTTCTGTAGAATCCATGTTGCGGGGATATGATGTGTACAGAATGTCAGGAAAGACGAAGAAAAGAGAAATAAAAAAAACGTAAGTATGAAAATCGTGAGAATGCAGCTGTGAAAGGAATGCTTATCAAGTTTCCCAGTTCAAAAATTGCCTTATTTTTGCAGTCACGACCTACAAGTGAGGCTACCTATGCACAGCACTAACGAAATTTCAACCTAAAATAACAAATACATATGATTTCAACCCAGTGACTTCACAGACTGATATTCTCGCAGTATGAATATTTCAACCCCTCCGAGTCTTTTGGCATCCGGTCGCTGGAAGGGGGAATTATAGTTTGATGTAAGACACACGTGATATAAAGCGTAGTTCCCGAGTAGATAACTATTGGCTGGAATAATAACAAGAAGGAAATTAGTGAAAAGAACCGTGTTCTCAAGGCAATGCATCAGGTACCACCTGCAGCCATTGTCGGCAACCGTGATCAATCTTTTTCTTAGAAAACGCATGCGTTTCCAAGCCAAGAAAATGGCCACGAGAAAGCGGCTCGACACCTCACCTGCCATCACAACAAGAGTTCGGGAAGACAAGAAAAATAAGTGAAATAAAATAAAATAGAAAAGCGCAGGAAAACCTATAGACGAAACAGAGATTCAAAACTCCACATTTCCCAAAGTCATGGAGCAAAACCTCGCTTCATAAAACACGTGATATTAAAAGGTTCTCCCTTCTCATTCCAAAGCAACAAAGATCGCCAATCCAACCTTTCAACTCCAATTGAAACATCTCGACTTATATACCAATCCTCTTCTTAGATAATACAACAGCTACAAGGTAAAGGACAAGGAACAATGAAACAAAATCGGCCAGGACACATTTCGCCACCTCTCATGTTGACGGTCTCTTCTTTTTGGACTTTTTGCTGATCTTGCTCGGATGCTGGTTGGATATCTGCAGCGTTAGGATCTAAGGAGTAACGGATAGAAGAGGTAGAAGGGTAGTAGGAATAGTAGGGTAGAAGTTGTAGAAAGGGGGAATATATTACTCATGGATTGTTGGGTGGCTGGTTGTGTTGTTTGTAGTTCGAGCACGGGTTGAGGTGTTTGGGTGTTTGAGGGAACCATTTTGGGGGTGGAGTAACTGATATAAATAAGGATAGGTTTTTGATTATTTCTACAGGATTTGGGGGTTTTATTTTTGAGGTTGAAGATGGTATGAAATAACTTCCAAACCTTGTTTTGGCCAGGCGATGACGCAGTGATTCCCTGGACTAAGCCAGTATCGTCAAAACACGTAGCGTGGATCGAAATAGAGGGTCTGGGTGGAGCCGCTTTCAGAAAGTTTAAATCGTCGTTAGACGAGACTCCAAAAAACATGGATTTTGAGAGTTAAGAAAGACTCACTTTTACCTGTTGGGTTTCTCCTTCCCTCCAAGATAGATCAGTCTTGTTCTCTGGATTCAGCCCGACCTCAGAGACTAGCTTTGAAGTTGTGAGGTACTCAAGGCTTTGGATGAAGTGCTTTACTAAACGATCATGTGATGAACCTACCCTTTTCCACTTCAAGCTCGCCAAAGGCTGTAATATTCAACTGATGACTTGCTGAATCAAGTTCCTAAGCGGTAACTCCAGCTCCTACCGGTATTGAGCCTCGGCTCTTTGTCGATTTCTGACTGGTACGGCTATCCTGAAGAGGGACTCTCTCGGGACAATGAAAGCCGTGGACTCCAACGAAAAGCACTCTGCTCGTTTTCGAGTCGAGTCGCACTAGATGGCCCTCAAAGACTATCGCCTTGCCAGGGTGCGGTTTAACATGGGATTTCTTCATCGTCCGAATGTAACTTCGCTTAACTTATAGCCGGCCTAGAATTCAGTAGATTCAGCACTCAGGTTTCCCATATTTAGATTGGATTCGGATATATAGATGTATTATAACGTGGTTTATCAGTACCTCGGACATATCAGTACCTCGGACACTTTTACCGGATTTCCCACCCCATCACTTTAACACGCGTTTTCTAGCCTTTATCATGCAGGTTTAAACACAAGAAGCACGGATTATTTTAGCTATTGAAGCTATTCAAACGTCCAAAAGAAAAACTAAGTCGTCGAAAGGCTGCAAAGATCTACAATGTTCCTCATTCAACACTCTCTGACAGAATGAACGGTACTACTTCAATCCATGACCGCTGACCAGCAGCTCAAAAATTGACGGAGCTAGAGGAGATAGTGATTGTTAATCATATACTCGATCGAGATTCTAGAGGGTTTTCCCCCCGGCAGACTGATGTGGAAGATATAGCAAATAATATGCTGGAAACGCGTGGAGCGAAACTTGCCAGGAAGCTCTGGGTGGGTCTGTTTATTGAATTGATGAATAATAAATCTTTTCTTTGTAATCCTTATTCGTAGATAATTACATAATCATCATTCTTATTATTCTTATTCGTAGTATAATTAATTATTCATGAATAAATGCCACTATTCACAAATAATTCGTCGTATATGAGAAGTGACGAGGCTTGGCGCTGCGGCTGCGGCTGTGTGACAGGTGTAATCCGAGTTTTGTTTGTTATAATATAACTTCACAACACAAGCTATTAACTCAATGTTGTGCTGGATTCATAACATCACCTAACTTCTCTCATTGTTTATTTTCATAATGAACTACTGTTTGATTTACTACTTCATCGACTGTTTTATCTGCTATCTTGATCACCGGTATGATCACTTGTTTTGTATCACTTGTTTCATGTCACATATTCAAAGCGCTATCATAGCGTAATACCCTCTTTTGTCAGCACACACTCCTTATATATAGATCTAGCTAGTCTACCTTTACAGGACAATCAATTCTCCATGACCTACAGTACTCACTTATTCCCCAACTCAACACTTAACTTAATCTAAAAGCTCTATACTCCCTCTATTGAACCTCTTAGTTTTAAGTAAATCCATTGAGTAGTCGTTGTTTGTTGAAATGCAGCACTTCTCACAATGATATATTTCCAAGAAGCAAGAATAAAAGACTTGAATTCCTTTACCAGCTCTACAAGAGCGAAAGGCATATATATACACAACTTTGCAATAGCCATTGCCACATTCATTTACTGAAAGATTTTCTGTCTTGGCATCCCCGACGGGCATACCCGACGAGCATACCGATATTTCTTTAAGTGGCTTGATATAAAAGATATCACCGTACCTATCAACATTGTCCGTTTTTGGTTATAAGAAAACTCAGATTTCTAGTATTACATAACCTTAGCGCACTAGCTTACAGACAGTTCACGATACAGCGCCATCAACAATTAAACCTGTCCCCTATTCGAAGGACCTCACGAGAGCTATTAACTACTCGATTATCACCTAGGAGAGGCCCAAATCGTATCACTAATTACGCTGTTTATGAAAGAGTCGATCCTATTATCGTTAACCGCCAGCCAGCTGTTCCAGCCACCCCTTGTACGCCATCGCGACTTTGCAATGTTGAGGCATACTAGGACACCCAAGACACCCAGGACGAAGACATGCACATGAAGGATAAAGCCAATGCACAGGAATTTATTATGGAAGCATCTGCAAGCCAAGAAACAACTGTCGAGGATCCAGAATCGCTATCTCGTGGCAGACAACAAACAAGAGCTGAATTCGCAATTTCTACTACTGTCACCCCATGCAAAGCACCTACTCAACTAAAAGCACAACGACCACGCAAAGAGACCACCTATACGCACTTTTACTATATGATCGAGCAATTGAATACTACTTAGGTAAAGACATCACAGGCTGGAAAGGCCAAACCAACTCTATTTGATTGTAAATAGACTTGTGATTATTGTAATAAATTTATCTCTTTTGACTCCCACTATAAGGGCAATACCTCAAACCTAGTAGATTACCGAGTTAAAAAGCATCGATTTACTAAGGATATACACCTTAAGAGAGAGCTAGTGCTAAATGCTCCTTTTGTAGGACAAAATATTATGGCATTTATAGCAGCTGTTCCATGCAAGATTTGTTCAGATATTGCTTGCTTACGTTCTATAGTACAGATCAACTAGTCTTTCACTCTCATCTTATGACGCTTTCAGGCAAATTTATCTCTCGCACAACCTTGTCCCAATATTCCAGGATTGCCAAACACTTTGACGATTTGTAGAGGATAAATTCAACAAGATGCGCCAGGAACAAGCTAAATTACTAGCAGATACTTGCCAATCTATATCTATCTCTTTTGATGGCTAGACATCCAAGAATCACAAGCATATTATAGGTAGGTGTGAGGGTTGGAACCCATGATAGAGGCTCGGGCCATGCCCTCGCTAAGCACTGACAGTCTTGCTAAGCATTGACCAAAGTCCCTGCTCAGCACTGGCCATTACCTCACTGCCAAGCAGTTTCTTGGAATATTCCAGAAGCTCTTCCTCTCTCTATATATAGAGGAAGAGCTTGCATGTATGTAGTCTTCATGCACTTCTTAATTGAATATTTGAAACCACACCTTTGAGTTGTTCAAGGTCTGGCCTCTCACAGTAGGATAGGATATTAGATTTGGCCTGACTAACAAAGGCACTGTATAAACTTTGGATATACAGAGGCAGTTTATAGCAAATCTGGAGAAGGAATGGCAGATGTTTTATTTACATCATTCTCAGGCAATATCAATAGGGTCAAGTGTGTCGAATCAGACAAGGGAGTAATAATAGAAGAGCGTGCTATGAGTTTTAGTCCGAGGATCACACACAAGGTGTTAGCAGTATACAGTAATAATATTACGAACAGTAATACCTTTTGCAATCACTTCCTCTAAAAGTTATAGGTCAATTACAATAACAACCCCTCCCTCAATCTCAATATACTACGTTGCTTATTCCAAGGCCAAAAAAGTCAAATTCGTTGCCTAGCACATACACTCAACCTCATCGCTTCCACAGTATTTGACTACTTAAAAAGTAGCAAAGTTAAAGAAGCTATTACAATTGTCACTAGGGTGCAAAACTTAGAAGCTCAGTATAGAGAACTCCAAGCCAAATATGCTACATTGTCCATCTATATGAGGATCCGCTTTCTAGTTCTTTGGATTATAGCAAGTGACGATCGCTGAGATACTTAGTATCACATCTCCAAAAGCAAGATAATTCCCTTAGATGTTGATATACAGTAGAACTTCCTCTATTTAATGATAACGGAGGCTAGGAAACAAAAGGTTAATATCACTTGCTTTGGAAGAGACTTCAAAGCTTGAAAATATCTTGTGTCAACTAACGAGGAGTGGCAGACATGTGAGATAGTAGAAAGTTGCATAGAGCCTTTCTACAACTATACTCTCGCTGTCTCTAATGAGGTTTTATTACTCTAACAATATCTAGGGATTATGTAGGGATTAGAAAATTTAGTTCACGACATTCAGAATAGAATGCTACAATACGAGAGTGTTACTCAGGATCTCAAAGATGCCTTTAACGATGGTAACAAAGTTCTTGAAAAGTATACTAACGAGATGCTAGACATGCTAGTATAATTTGTCACACATGCTCTTAATCCTTGATTCAAGCTCACTTTAATTCGCCAACAATATAGCTTAAAAGCTCAAGAAATTATTAATAAAATCAAGACCTACGTCCACGAGCAATATTCTACTAGCACAGCATCTTGTTCGCGATCTACAAATACACCTCTACCAACCCCTGTACTTCTTTATAGAGTATCAATCCACGAATAGTCTCTTTTACAACAAGCTCACTAGTTAAATGCCGCCACTGCTAATACTATCGTTGACAAATGTACTGACTTTGAACAATATCTTGAAGATCCTTGCGTGATAACACCCAAAGCTTTAGAGATAAGGATTGGATACTCAAGTAGTGGAAGGCAAACTCTTTTCAATACCCTATATCTATATGTTACGCATGTAATTTACTTGTATTCCCAGCTTCGGAAGTCAATATTGAACGTCTCTTTTTAGAGGGTCGAGATACGATTGGCGTACGCTGTGTAGCTATAGATGCTTCCACCATGTGTATTGTATGTCTTTTAAAGAGTCAATACAATCAAGAGGATAAGATCTGTCACAAGAAGGAACAAAAGGCAAGGGCAAAGTTTGAAGCTGAATTTGGTGTAAGTAGTGGTCTCTGAATAGCCTCATTTTACATGCTAACTTGGCTTGTGGCGTAAGGTCCTCTCTGAATCGTCGAATTAGGTGGTTTCAGCAGCAGTTTCATTTCTTGGTTTCCAGCAACATAACTATATTGGGGGCGGGGAGGGGGGATTTACACCAAAACATGTTTAGATAGAGGATATTCAAGAATCTCAAGCCTATATTCAATATTCTTATTCGCAGTCAAAGTGCTATTCATGGATAAATCCGTGGGCCTCATAATCGTACGAATTAGTGAATATTCACGGATATCCGCTATATGGATATTCCTTAGTCAGATCTAGCTCTGGGAACATCGCTTTATACAAAGGCGCTCAGAGTAAAAGACGCATTTTAACCGCGTTTATGACTTCCAAAGAGTCTTGTGCGAAGATCCTGAGTTAATTGGCGCGTGGTTCCGGCTCGTACAGAATATGCGAGCGAAATATGGCGTGGTGGACTGCGATTTCTACAACTTTGACGAGACTAGCTTTATGATGGGCCAAATCACACCTGGGATAGTTGGCACACGTGCTGATCGACGTGGCAGAGCTAAACGAGTGCAGCCAGGTAATTGGGAATGGGCGACAACGATTGTTAGTATTAATGCGAAGGTTGGAACATCCCTTCATTTTTGATTGTTCAAGCTATCAACAACGTGAATTAGTACTCCGAAACTGACCTCCCTCGCGATTGGGTTATTAAATCTACGAATAATGGGTGGTCAAACAATGAGACGGGTCTAGAATAGCTGAAACACTTCGACAAACATACTGCTTCTCGAGCAAAGGATCTATATCGAATGCTAGTTCTAGACGGGCATGAGAGTCACGAATCGATCGAATTCCAACAGTATTGTAAGGCACACAACATCATTACTCTTGGGTTACCCCCTCATTCCTCCTATCTTACTAAGCTACTAGATGTTGGCTGTTTTAGTGTATTAAAACGAGTATATGGCCAGCAAATCGAAGTCTTTATGAGAGCTCATATCAACCATATCACTAAGGTTGAGTTCTTCATATCCTTTAAAGCAGTGTATCTATAGTCAATAATTGTCCAAAACGCTTAAGCTAGATTCCGTAGAGCTGGCCTAATTCCATTTAATCCTCAGGCAGTGATATCAAAGCGTGATGTCAAGTTACGGACTCCAAAACCAACTAGCACCCCCTCTATAGACGCTGACCCTTGGGTCTCTCAGACACCACATAACCCAACAGTCGCCCTTTCGCAGATAATTGTTGTTAAGGACTAGATCGCTCATCACCAAGGAAGCTCGCCAACACCTATGTTCCGGACAGTTGTTACGTTAGCGAAAGGTATAGAGCGATTAGCTCATGAGGTGACCCTTTTAACAGCTGAGGTACGCACACTTCGAGCAGCAAATGAAGCCCTTAGTAAGCGTCGTAGGGCTAAAAATAATCGTATTCGTCAAGAAGGTGCACTTACTATAGAGGATGCACACGATATTTTGGCACAGGAGGAGGTAGATGAGCAGATTCGACGCGACAAGCGCTCTAGAGGGGTTTGTCAAAGAGAGAGGTAATCGAGCGCGCGGCGCTGTGGAAACTGTGGAAAGACTGGACATAATATGCGAGCTTGTCAAGAGGCTGCGGATATGTCTAGTTTATTAGACTCTGAGTAGTTTTGACTAATTGTATTTTAAAGTAGTAGAGTAGTAGAAAAGTGTCCGAGGTACTGATAAACCACATTAGGGTCTTTTACAATTCTGTGAAAGGTTGCGCATGGAACTTTCTATTCCGTTTCAGCAAGCCGCAACCCAACGGGAGCATAAATTTTCCAATATGAAAGACTGCGACTTGCGAGACAATATTCATCTAGTATTGCAATAAAACCCAACACCTATATTCAAGCTAGGCCATAGTGTTATCTTGTTTGGTACCTCTCTAGTTTCGATCGAGACCGGTAGGTATACAAAAAATACACTCCTGCTCTGGACTCTCTTACGCAAGGACCTGAGTGTATGAGCGACTAAAAGAGGCGTTTATCTGAAATCTATATCTCTTTAGTCTAGGCATACTACTGCTAGAACTCGCACGACAAATGCCTCTTGGTAACCTTCACGAAGAGCGCGATTACGTTGCCTGTCGGGGAGTTCGATTAGCGTACCTAAATCGAGTCTCTGAGGCTTTGGGGTTGAGTCTCGGGGTAAAATATTTAGGCTGCGAATTCTTGAAGGGGACTATGGGCCTTGATGATATCAACTGGTAAGCTGTGTTCTATCGAGATGTGGTTGTCAATTGATAAGGCTGGAAAAGACCTTTGCAAAACTTCCAAGTTGGAAGTAATGAGATGGGCATTTTGGGAGACTTGGATTTTCTACTGGTGTCTTCAAATGTACTGGTGTCTGTTGATAGGTACGGTGATATCTGTACAAGAAAGCCTGTTATTATTTCTGCAGGCAGCAAGGCTGAATAGGATTGATGGTTTATATAATTAGGGTTTATCTTTTGAGAAATAATTCAAGGAAATTAAGTCTTTCACTCTTGCTTCTTGGAAATATATCATTGAAAGAAGTGCTGCATTGCAACGGTTTCCAAGCAAAATTTTGTTCTATTAGTACAACTACAGATCGCTAAATGAAACCCAACTATAAATTTAATCTCCTCCTTCCTCTCCCACCCCCAATAGCTCCAACTCCAACTGCAAAAGAAAATGACAAGCAAAATAGTTTTCAAAACTTTAGGCTTCCAGAGGATATCAAAGACCAGTGACCATACAAACTAACACCCTCATGATACGACTGACTATATGAGAATACCCGCGATGACTGAACTTTTCTGCCCGAGCTAGATGTAAGAAACACTTGATTAAAAGGTGGCTCTATATGATATCTTTGGGAATATGTAGCAGAAAGAGTATGTACCAAAGTGGGGTTAAGAAAAATAATTCCCGAGACAGAATCTACAGGGTAGAGGACAGGGAACGCCCAAACATTGACCTGGACAAGCATTGCTACCTGGTTTCTTGTTCTTAGATTGATCTTTCGGTTGGAGATCTGGATTGAATCTTAGTATCGGGATATGAGAAATGAGGAAGGGGAATGGGGAGATATACTCATGGATTGTTTTCTTGTTGGTTGTGCTGTTTGTAGTTCGAGGGTGGTTCGACGGGTTGGTTTGGTGGTTGAGGGCATTGCGAGGGGTTTGTCGGGGGGATTGATTTGAAAGATGGTAGAGTGATCGTGAGGTTTCTTGAAAATTTTGATTTGAAGATGGTGGGGTTTTGGGGTTTTTAAGTGATGGTGAGGTTTGTAGTAGAGTTCTGTACGTTGAGCTTGGAGTTGATATTAGAACTTTGAAGGACTTCCCATCTCTTTTAAAGGCAAACAGTAACGCAAGAATTTATGGTTATGGCCTATTTCTCGACGATATTGACCCGCAATCTCTAGCACTGAAACGCTCCGGCCCTTTACTGCAGGTCACCTCTGTAGCGGTTAAGTATTATAACCCTGAAGCGAGGTCACCGAGCCCTAACTCATCTGAAACTTTCATATTAAGCGCCTCCACTTGCATAGGTAGCGCGGTTATAATTATTAAGCGCTAAAGAATACAACTCAACGGGGCATTGCCCGGAAAGCCTCAAAATGTCTCGATTTCAGAGGCTTCAAGTTATCAGGGATTTGGAATTGTGGAACAATGTCTTCTAAGCAGTTGGCCAGTTGTTTTTAAATTTTGGATTCAGTACCTACAACTTAGTTTGAACAACCAATTATACTTTAGAAGTAAAGGAATTTACGATGTCTAGGAAAAAAGGAGTGTTGAGCGCCTTCACATGAGATGGCTCGTGAGCGAAGTTGGTTTTTGTGGATTTTGGACGCTCTGAAAGTAGCGTTTTCCCTGCTCCCCACACTCGCTGGAACCCTGTTCAACGACGTCCAGAGAAAGGCGACTAAAGAGTTTGAACCGCTAGAGAATTGCAACGACCTTCTTTTGGCGCTTAAATTGGGACTCCCTGCCAAGCCACACCCTTCCCCTGCTCACTCGGGATCGTAACGCGCCCGCGTCTCTTTAGCACGTTAGACGCTCTGCCAGGGCCCCTGGGCATTTACGTGATATGGGTTGTTTCGTGGAGACCATCGCAATATTCCGACGTAACTAAAAGAGGCACAACGGGTCTACTACCGTCGAGAAATAGAAATTCGGTCAATAAGAACCCGATAATTTAGGATGAAACGGGCCACCTAAGCGACCAGGTGATGAGCCTGATCTATTCCGGTCACATATTTTCTCTGTCCTTAATATCGCTTCCATCAGTCCAACAATCGGTTCGCCCAAGACCGTAATCTTCAATTGATGACCTAGGATTCCAAATTATGGCCTTTCCTACCCTATCTAGGTATCCACCAGCATTGGATCGAAACTGCCCATCGATTTCCTGCTGGTCTACCAACCCCCAACAACTCCTTACTTCCAAATTCCAATGGGAAGCCTCTCGGGATAAGGAAGGTCCTTCCGGACTCAAGCGCGCCCTAATCGTCTGAGCTGGAACTGGTTTGCGGTCCATCCTCGAAATCCAATACGGGTGACTTCTCAAAGAATTTTGATTGATGCATTTCGAGTCTAGCCAACAAGATCAAGCATCGCCAGTCTTCAAACGCATAGCTTTTGACGCGTTGTCGCCTACGACCCAGAGGAGTCGTTCGCAAACCAACTCCCACTTTGGGAAGGGATCAGAGGGGGTTTTCTTTCCAATCTGACCAAACGTAGGAGATGATTACATGGTCTCGGATTTTGTTTTTGAGCAAGTTGCACGAGTCTAGTTTTCGATGGTAAAGTTCTGTACCGGGATTAATGAGAGCAAAGGTTTCGTGTTTTCCGCGGAGGGGCGGTGGAAGAACCTTGGACATTGTTGCTTTCTCATAAGGGACCTTTTGGATGCATACGTGAGTCCCAGAAACTTCCCAGAGAGAAAGAGGGATGGAGAGTTGGATACGGGAATGGAAATTCAATGCGTAGGGTACAAAAAGTCAAGGGTGATGAAGAGGGTAGTGGGATAGACAGTTGAGAAACAGAGGGAGGCACAGCTCTAGCCTCTAGCTTCCACGTCATTTTGTCTCGCGCGACTTGCATTGCGAATTGAAGATATCATTGTTGAGAATTTGGAAAAGAAAAATAACATTGAGAACCACAGGTTCATGTGGGAAAGTGGAAGGTACCATTTCCGGTCACGGGGTGGCCCGTTCTGAGACACAGCAAAGGCAAAGCAGCGTACTAAAATCAACCCAGATACCACCAACAGGTATCTCACTACCTTCTATCTCCCAGTTCAAAACCCATCCTCGCGGGGTTAGGGCTAGAGACGCGCAACTCAAGCCCGTGAAAATCGTGAACGAAAAATAGGTTATCTAGTAACCAATGACCAAAAGTATGTTTGTTCCTTCTCAATTCCTTGTGAATTGATTCATGGGATAAACTCGTTCGTGTGAGAAGACGATTCTGACAAGAACATGTAATGGATACGGCACTCAAGGAGCAAGTTGATGCAGTCGAGGTTCAATTGAGAGATTGCAGTCTTTTTTCAATATACCACTCGGGAGAAGAGGAAAGCGACCGTGAGGACAACAATTTCTCTATAATTGAGCATTCCTCTATATCAAAAGCTCAAAAATCAAAGTTAGAAATAGGTGCTGAGAACACTTGTTCAGAGTAATGAGTTTTCGCGATTTTCATGATCTAGAAACTTCAACTATACTACCTTGTACGTTATCAATATTTTTTTGGGCTAATCTGAAGAGCCTCCCATCCACTACATCGGGCTCTCCACCCCCGAGGTCTTCAATAAACACTCATTTCTAGCTCCTCCCTTCAGGATTCTGGTATGTTGACAAAGGAAGGACTCGCCTCAAAACCCCAGGACGCTGTTGCGGGCTCGTGTCTGAACTAGAAATGCCTCTGGTACTACCGCTCTCTGAAAAACTCGACAGAGAGGTCCCATTAGCTGGTATGGTATCGTACTGACGTCGATTCCGCATTTAATTATCCAATTCAGCAACCTTGAGCGGTCCGTCTTGCATCCTACCACTCCTGCGATCCACAACAGCTCGTCGTTGAAGCTCGTCACCATGAAGCTGATCCATTCGACCAGCAAAGGACGTCGCTGGGTTGGGAAGAGGTTGTTGTGCGGGCGGCGGTCGGGGTTGTTTCTTTTTCGACAACCAAATAGCAAGATTCAGCCCCGAAGTTTCTATGTTTGAGATGACTTTTAGGAAAGTATATTCGTGTCTCGAGAAAGCATCGGCTTCTTCGAGGGCATCTTGTCCCAGGATGACATTGTGTGGACATCCTCGCAAGATATGAAAAGTCACTCTCAGTTCGGAAATGTTTTCAGCTTGAAACCACCATCTTATTGATATTGAGCCTTCCGTCTTTGACACGCTTCCGTCTGCAAATTGCAACAGGTTCTTGCCCGTCATACCCATCGTCATCAGCCATCCACGTCGCTTAGAATACGCATAGGATACTAGGCTTGGTTCAGACCCAGAGTCTGGCAACGCACGAACAGCTTCATTTCCCAAATATCCTTTCACATAATGCGTGGCGGACCCAAGGAGATTGACGCGCAAAACAGAAAGCGAATACAGTTGCCGAGGAATCCTGCTGAGACGTTCTTTATAATGAGACATGGTCTGCGTAGCGAACAGAAATCCACTACCGAGAATTAAATCGTACACAAAATCCGAAAGCACATGGAGGATTATCCGCCAAGATTGTGTTGGGTTCGAAGAGAAGCTCCAGGTTGCATCCACGACACCGATCGTCTTGACATGTTTGCTATTGGCTATTCGGAGTAGACGACTCTGGTTTGGGTGTTTGTCACGGGTTTGCAACCCAAGTTTCTCCACGAACGTCGCGGCTACTATATTGAACTCTGCTCCAGTGTCTGGTATCGCATAGGTACTGAAACCGTTAATTTGACCTTTCATCACCAAAATTCCTTCTGGTTTTCTCCACCTCCTCCTTTATGTTGTAATTGAGTCCTGACTGCAAGCACCCGAACGTTTCCGGCTCTCCTTTCCTATGTCCTTGGTTCTCCGGGCTTGGAAGCTGGCCGGATCTCTAGGCATCAAATTCCCTACTCTTAGCATTAGCAATTTCCAGTACTCGAGTGTAGCCTCATACCCTCTACTCTTAATTCATGCCACTTAACCTCATCGTCATACTGTTGTGTTTCTGTCTTATCAGACAGTATTTCATATGCTCTTTGAACTATGTCAAATTATTTCTGCTTCTCCGCTTTTAATTCTAGATCTTGGACCTTGTCTGGGTGACATTTGAGAACCAGCTTGCGATGCAACGCTCGAATTTCTGTTATCTTGGCATCTTTGGCGACGCCGATGGTTTTGTAGTGATCAGGCGGCGTAATAGTGGCCATGGCAACTACTTGCCTATCTCAAAATGTTCCATGTTTCATGAAGACACAGCAGCATATGAAGTTTAAGAGAAAGAAATCAATGCCATGACAAGCCGAGGTAGTGATCTAGGGGGGCAATGCCTACACCACCCCCGCTCTTCTCGAGTTACGCCACGTTTTCCAAATTCATAGCTTCAGACACTGAGCTCTCGCTGTATCGGAACTTCCACGCATTAAGCTCGAGAAATATTCTCTATCTTCAAAGTGCTGTTACAGAGCTAGAGAATCGATTGAAGGAATTTGATGAAGAAGACTTGGGACAACTGGACAATGATATCCTGCTTTCAGCCAAATGCTGGGAAACATTCTCAGCTAGAGCAAAGGGGCATCCCAGGGAAGCCGAACGGATGGAAATAATACAAGACATTCAAGTAAATATGAGAAAATATCGTGGGTCTTCTTCCAAAGATTAACAATAGAATACTTAGCTAACCGGGCAAATTGGTGTAGATGAAGCACTTCTCCTTCAGAGCCGGGTTTTGAAATTATCCAAACCCAGCAATCGCGTTTTTCGAGTCTTTCAGAATTAATTCGAGAAAGAACGGTCGTTCGTAGGGTATGGACATGATATTATGGAGAATGCGAATGAGTTCGTGGCCTCGAATTCTTCCACGGATCAAGATTTCATGACGAGATTTTTGCAAAATTTGGGTGGGAGGTGTTTACCTGTAAATGCTACCCTTAAACCCATGGTCTCCCGAAACCTTTAACAATCCGTTCATCTCGCGCCTCGTAACAATCATTACGGTCGTCGCAGCAAGCATCATCATCGATGGCGCGATCGTAGTATTGTACATAGTGACAGACCAGAAGACAAGGTTGGGATTGATGGTACTATTTACAAGTATATTTGCTGCGAGTTTAGCAGTCATGACGGACGGAAAGAGAGGTCGAGGGTTGACTTCGTTTCTCTATGAACCACGGGCTAGCTATCTACACAAGATATACCTGAACATCCTTTTCCAGTATCTCATTCAGCATTCTTGCATCCGGGGCGTCTAGAATGCATTGGCCCACTTTCACTGTTCTAAGCACCGCAACAAGAACATACAGGGCTTCGAACTCTTCAAATTCAAAATCTATCAAGAAATACATCCCGCACTCACCAATATCGCGGCTGATCTGTGCACTAACGTTCTTGTCCAAGAAAATCCATCTCAAATCCCCCCATATTGTTACTTTGATTGTGAGTAGAAGACAAGAGTGTCAAGAAACCTGTTATTTAGGTCTTTGCTTGAATTTCCTACTGAGTCTTCAGCAGTTGTGCTATACACTAAACTACTTTTTCAAATTTATATTGCAACGTAAGAGCCCTAAACTTTGCTTTGAGTACACCCCATCCCTCCTTTGCCTCGGGATTTCAGTGATAACTTAGAATATCGTCTGAGAACATTTAGAAGAATACATAGTCAGAATTTCTTATTCTCCTAAACCTTCCCGGATGATAATAGTAATGATCCTAGACTAGTACGCATAATCAAAGTAAAGGAGGTGTATTTAGAGCAAAGCCCATGTTTCTTACCTTTCTCTGTTTACTAAGAGGACGACCAGAACCTCTTGTTGATGGAAATAAAGTGTGTCTATGTATAGCTTAAAATGACCTTTTTTTTCACTTTCCATAATCCCATCTGGAAGTAAAGGTCCTTTCTTTGCAATGCTTTTATTGAGCGACGAATACTAGAATCATCAGAACAGCTCCATAATTCCTCTTCACCACCAAAGTAGTACCAATTCTCATAACGCCAGACTCCCATCAAAAGATTCATAAGTCTAGACCCCACACCTCGCTTCAAAGTCGAGGCCAAGGTCCCTCATCGGAAATCCCAGGGGTGAGGGTGATCGAGTTTCACCTCAGCCCCTCAACCCCAACCCAGCTCAGCCTTATGGTTTTACGATGTGGAATCTTTTTCCACGCTTTCAGGTTAGTATTTTACACATTCGATACCGATAAGTGAGGCAACGAGATTTTGAAACTTTTGTTATTATGAAGGGAGTGTACGTTGTGAGAAGGATTGAGATATGTTATGCGCTGCCCATGCTTTCTGATGAGACTTGGGGTATGAGGGATATTAAAGTGCGTTTCTTCTTTCAAAACTTGGAGGGAAAGAATTGTCTATTCCACTCGCGTATTTTCTTTTAAATAAGTTCTTTTTACGTTATATTTATCTACCCGCACGATGTACACATATCTTAACTCCTACAAGCGACCCCAACCCAGCCAACCAACCAGTCAACTAACAAATAATTCCCCAGATTTCCCGCCACACCACGAGATCAATAAAACACCAGCATATGGAATCAATTTAATCAACCATCCCGCATAAAAAATGGCCTGTTCTCCTAGGGTAAACCACCTGATACCCCAAACGTATGGCCCCATACCCCCCTCGAAGGATCTCGTTTCATTCGTCGGCTAATTTTCATTGGCCACTCGGCACTGCACGTCACAGAGTGGTTACCAGCTTGGCTAGCTTATGCCCAGTGGGAACCATACTCATTACAGTATTTTTTCGTGTGGGTGGTGGAGGGGAGGAAAATTAATTGAATTGATCGGTGGCGCATGGGGAAATGTGGGTGCTGGGGAAGTAAATTTACGAAGTGTAGAAGTACAAGCGATGTTTTAAGGCGAGGGATGCGACGAGGGGTTCAGCTAGTTTGAGGATAACAAAACGTACAAACCCAAAACCTTGGTAATTTCCCTCTGGTGCTTGGGAAAGAATTGATTCCAAACTATGAGACGAATAACTCGAAAATTTGAGGAGGGTATGCGGAATCCTACGATCTTTACGAGGAGGGTATGTTGTGAGATGTGTTCTCGATCTTTATTTAAAGGTCGCGCCAAGTACCACGACATGAGATGGCTAAATCAAATCGCAGCGCTTCTATATTCCCGTTTATATTAATCAAACCATCGAGAGCCTGGTCTTTCGTTCCATTCATTCAAAAACTTTTTTTCTTCCTCGGACTATACTTTTTGTTTATTTATTTTTTTCGTTTCAAGGAAACATTTGTACAATATGTTATTCTCAAGCTTTATACTGCTGGCGCTGGGGTCTGCTGGGATCAGTACTTGTGCAACAATACCAGAACAATCCGAATACCGTTCCGAAAACACACTTCGCCACTTGGAGAATCGACAACAGCAAGCTGCGAATGGGAAATGTTTAGCGGCGAATTTGACCCAGAGTGCGAGTTCGAAGACGGGACAGGAACCTGGGACTGATGGAATAAAACCCGGACAAGCGCCTTCTGCAACGTAAGTTCCCATGACCAATTACTATTCGCGACCGGACAAATGCTAATTTGGATTGAATTGGAATAGTGATAGCAACAACTTCATAAACTTCTGCGCCGGCCAAAAAGTAACCAACGGTGTCCAAGTCACCTCGGGGTCATGTAACGGAATCCCAATGGGTCAAATCCCCGCGACGAAAAATATGATCTCTGCTATGATAGCCTTCCCTCAAATCGGGGACACTATCTCCGCGAATAAAACCTTCAACATCTCAGTTCAAACCTCCCATCTGGATGCAGGTTTCTTTGTCAACCCAACCACGAACTATTACACCGCACCCCAAGCGCTAAATAAAAATGGAGATATCATAGGACATTGTCATGTTACAGTCCAAAACATTGGTTCTTTGCGGTCTATCACTCCACCCGATCCAACGAAATTCGCGTTCTTCAAGGGGATTGATGATGCGGGGAATGGAAAGGGATTGCTTCAGGCGATTGTTCCGGATGGTTTGCCGGCTGGGGTTTATAGAGTTTGCACTATGATTGCTGCTAGGAACCATCAGCCGGTTAATATGCCTGTCGCGCAACGTGGCGCGCAAGATGATTGTACGAAGTTTGAGGTTGTGGCTGATGGGGATGAGGACGAGGATGATGATGAGGAAGATCCTGCGGCAGCAAAGGTGAAGGGAGGTGCGAAGAATTCGGGAGATGCGAATACCGGGAAGATGGAGACTGGAAAGGTTGATGGGGCTGCAAAGGATCAGAAGAGGAAGTGAGAGTCGAATATTTGTTTATGATATGTGCTGGCCATTATTGGGTGCTGTAATAATTGGGAGTGCAGGGTTGTCTTTGCATTCTGGGTGGAATATATTTCTATGTTAAACTTTTATTAGTAGTCGTTAGAAAAAGACTTCTCATATTCCTACCTGTGCATTTCATACCTCCCCAAGTCTCTGTTGAAACTTCTTTCGGGGATCTTCCAAAAGTTCCTGTATTTTTGCATCATCTGGATATCTGGATCCAAGATATATGCAAATGGCCTGCCCTTCTAATAATGCTCGTTTCTCGACCCACCATACAGAATCAAATACCCTAGAATACCAATTTGCAACTAGAACGAGCGCTCGGGGGTCTTTTGCTTCGACCAAAGTTTTGAATCCCGCCTCCATATGTCCAAGAAATGATAGGAATTTCGCGATAGTATATCGATTGCATACCATCCTGAGGAGGACGGCTAAACCATGCACAGGAGTAAAATAGGGACTTGTGTCTGCTGTTGAAAGCTCGTCTAACTCACATAATTCAGCGAATTGAGGAGGGACCCCTTCAATCCCAATCTCCGGTGCCGAGTTCAAGAAATAGTCTTTGTCGTAAAATTCTCTCATGTCACTGAAAACACTATCAGGTCGCAAGGGGTCCGTGATCTTCCAGATGATATTCTTCCCCTGACACATCTTTAACCAGTCCAGGTCGGTTGAGCTAGCAGGACGTAGTGGCCATGATTCTTGGGGAGTAGTGGCACTGGTGAAGGCAAAGGCAATGACTCCCAGAAGTGCAGCAGTGGCCCAGATTCCATCCCGATCTGCTGGATCAATGGTCTTTGCTAGTTTTTGATTAAAGAGGGAGAGGGCTTTATCCCAATGGATTACTTCTGCGGGTGTTCTACGTGGATATAGCCATTGTGAAAGATGGCGATCGTGAGTTGCTGTTAATGTTTGGACGACATGCATTAGATATGGGTGCTTTTTTCTCATTAGCAAAAGTAATTCAGCACAACAGATGATGGTGCTCACCTCGCAGGCGAGTTTCAAAGTTGCTTTCTGATATGTGTGGTGACTGTCCCGTGGTGGTCCTATGGAAAGCGAGGTTCTAGATTGAAATCTATCAAGGCGGGCCAGACATTCTCTGTCGAGTTGCATGGAAGCCTGATTGTCTGAAATTATTGGATGCAGAAAAGGAGCGGCCGTCATACGCAAAAGGGAAGGCTCTCTTCTTTCTTGCTCAAATTCCACTTGCCCCCATTGTTGGGGCTCTGAGTTATTGACTCCAGTATGGGGAACTAGATCACCAGTCTTCAAATCGTAGTTACAAGACACTCCAAATGTAACGCATTTCGTACATTGAGGTCTTGTCTCATCACACTTTCATTTAGACGGTCAGCATGAGTGATTGAATAGGTATGCACCCTCACCGCTCTATACACTCACTTTGACTCTTCGTCTACCAAGAAATCAGTCCGTATTTCTTGCAAAATGCCCACAACTCACTTACAGCTTACAATTACGACATCCTCGTCTTGATTTCTTATGAGCCTTGCGCTTACGAACATCCGGACTCATCGTGCCAAAAAGGCGAGTACGTGAGAGGACAGTAGTGAACTACGGTAGCGGCTCTTGGCACATAATACAACCCAATAGCCAGATTGAATTATTTATCGTGAAGGTCAGGTCAGGATGATGGTGATGCCGAAATAGTGTCGCGTTGGTAAGAAAATGACGCGGCTTCTGGTGTTGCCAACCAATGTCAGAGCTACCGGAAAGCCCGGAGACTTGAGCTTAACTCCGCCACATCAACGCTTCCCTAAAAGACGACAGAACCAGCCAGTATGGAGATTGGATTTATGAGAGCTCGAAGTATGAGCAGCTCAAATTCGTCGA
Source organism: Hymenoscyphus fructigenus (assembly GCA_001414455.1). NCBI lineage: Eukaryota > Fungi > Ascomycota > Leotiomycetes > Helotiales > Helotiaceae > Hymenoscyphus > Hymenoscyphus fructigenus. Next base: position 109,449 of record LKUV01000162.1, read on the forward strand.
GGATGGCTCCTCGGTCGGCGTGCCAGGCGTGCCATCGTTTGAAGGTGGGTTAAAGTTCACCCAAAACGCGTAAATTCGCGCTCAGCATGTTGACAGCTAACAATCTTTTTATATTAGATGAAATGCGTCAGAGATCCGAATATATCTTCATTTTCATGTGTCCGATGCAACAAAGCCGGTCGTGTGTGTTCTACAGGTCCTGGTGCCGCTACAAGCCGGAAGCAAGCCGGGACTCGGGTAACTTCAAAATATCCGGCTCCATCGCCTCAAGGGGAGAACAGAAAAATACTCAAGGAAGTTCATGATATTCGCGACCGAAATCCCCCCCCGGCCGCTGCAGAAATATTACCCAGCATTTACTCGACTTCGCCAACTAGTCATGTGGAAGAAGAGTACCGATCTCAAAATAGACACGGGAACGTGGGTTCAAACCCAAATTCGGACGGGGACTCAACGCCAATCAATGATTACATTTCGAATGAAGATGCTATCCAATTGATAAATATGTAACGATACTTTCTCCTATCCGCAACCGGAACTCTTTACTGACTCCAAACAGGTTTCAAGAACGTCTGCTACCGTGTATCTCAATCATACAGCTTAATTCGGATGATTTCAACGATGCTTCTTTTCTGATACGCAATCATCCAGACTTGGCGATCTGTATTTGCTATGTCACTTGTACCTACGTCCCGGGTGGTTATGGAGATTTACGGACTCATCTCGCAAAACCTGTGAAGGCATTTGTTCAAAATGTATATTCTCGAAAGTCGGGAACAAACGAGGATGATTTGGCGACGATGCAAGGATTGTGTATCATTTATGCGTGGGCTGGAGCAAAAACCACTGACCCAACCTCGAAGATCAATTACTGGGCTATCAAATCTGCATGTGAAGGATTTGCTATCCATGCGAATTTCCACAGAGCGAGTAATAAACTGAAAGAAAAGACGAGAGGGGGATTGCCTTTGGAAAAGAATGATGTCCATACCAAAAAGTATCTTTTCTGGATATGGCTGTATGTCAAGTCTCATCTGTAAGAACCACTTCTTTAAACAATGCTTGAATTGAGTCTTGCTAACCATGTGCAGAGTTTCGCGAGTAACGAGAACACCTCTTACGATGCGTGCAGATGCTTCGATGAGAGCTTCATCAGTGTTGTTAAATAGCATTTCCTCTGATCCGATCATCGAACAATTCCTAGGTGGGCTGGATCTATGCTTGTTATGGGACAAAGTAAGCCCCGAAATCTTTACACTGGACCTTGCTGACTTGTCTTCTCTTCAATAGCTCGGGAGGAAAGATATCAGACTCACAGAATGGTGGTGTTCTTTTGACCTTGAAGAAGATCCAGACAGCGAAGAGCCCAGAGTCACACTCAACGATGTAGACCTGGCACTTGAAGAATGGAGATCTAGATTCTCACATTCATTTTCGTCAGGTAACATTGCTGCTTATATATGACTTCGTCTTTACCAAGCTAATGAGCCCCAGATACGCGAACGAATACCAACAATCTCAACCTAGTCTACCATTTCTATTACACGAAATTCTGCCTAAATAGCCATTTCATTCGACGTCTACAATCATCCAACTCCCTATCAGATGGGGAGCAAGTCGAGGCGATAACAATATGTGTTGACTCGATCCTCAATATCTTCAACTTATACCACACACTTGGGCCAACAAGAAGAGATCAGCTTCGATACTTCCCCGGTTTCCTCTTCGTCATCTTATCATTTTGCTCTTCCTTCTTGATACAAGCCTTTCAAGCCTTCCCAGCCTTATTCCCCCATCCAGAATCCGATCTCGAGTTGGTGAGGAAACTGGCCAAACTCATGATTGGCCTTGGAGATTCAGGACATGGTGCCTTTGTTAGTGGAACTTTAATTCTTCGTCATCTCGATGAAATGGAAATGTCAACCAACCAACAAGTGGAGATCTCGACTTGCCAACAAACAGTCCAAGGCCTTATGATACCAGCGGATAGTGTGATATGCGAAACTTTTACATCGAGGAGTTCCACGTTTGAAATTCCTCCTGATCCATCTCTGCTGGATTTCTCGGAGTTTTTTGACCCAATGTATCAAAATGAGTGGTACAATTTTGGATCTTCATACTTTACTTGATGCTTTATTCTTATACTTAGAATAAGGAAAGAAGGGTCCCAGTCGGAGGAATTATCTCAAATCCACTTATTGAAGCAATCCACCACCGTACATAGCCGCTCAAGTCCCATCATTATCGTCCGATCAAGAGAAGACCCTGAATATCACCAAAATCGATTTGGGAAAGAAATCAGGTTTTCACGAAACCGTTCCTTCCAGAAGGAGGGGATCCTAGTGTTATTTTCCCTTATTTGGTGGTTTATGGGTCTCGATTGAGTGATTGCCGACCCCTGTTCCACGACGGGAGTCCAGTTTTGACCCACCGCCAAGCTGACAATTCGCTGGGAAATCCGCTTTTCAGGCTTTATTGCGGCGTGGTCCCCTGTGGGATGATGCCAAAAACTTGGAATCTGGAGAAGATACAGGAACGCATCCTTGAGCGTGAGAAAGTCTGCAAACTCGATATATCGGGAGGTCAGCTCACGATGTTTTTTGGAGTCCCAAGCAACAAGTTCCTTTATCACAGTTCTTTATTTTCTGCATGTAAGATTTTGAGCAATTGGTCTTCTTTTTCGGTTTTGTCTTTACGATGCTAACACTACGAACAGTCTCCCGATCCTTTTATCACAGCCCTCCCCCTCCTTGAACCATTTATCCCCTCTTCTTCGACTATAAAGAACAAAAAACACGCTCGAGACCAACGCCAGGCGCAATAAAACAGCCTTCTCTGTGTGACGACCCGAAAACTCGAGATTTAAACAACGAAACATCAACCAACATACGGAAACAAACAATAATTACCGCCAACTACCAACCCGCCACACACTTAGTTCGCAGCCATGGACAGCCAAACCATCGCCTTCGACGAAGACGGAGATCTCATGCTCATCCTGACACACGTGGAGGAAGAGCCGGGAAAATTCGAATTGGTACAAACAGAAGATGACGGAAACGAGAGCGACGACGAGGAATTCGAATCCCCCCAACCAGTCGTGCGCACGAAAGAAACACGAATGCTAGTGAGCAGCAAACACATGATACACGTCTCCGCCGTCTTCAAAGCCATGTTCCGCCACGAAACCTTCGCCGAAGGACGGGAATTGGAGAAGAATGGGAAAGTGGTTGTGCCATTACCGGACGATGACCCTTTTGCCATGCGAATACTGTTGAATCTCATCCATCACAACCATCGCAAAGTCCCGAAAACTGTTGATCTCGATACGATGACGAATATCGCGATTCTGGCGGATAAATACGAGTTGACGGAAGTTTTATACACACATTCCGAGATCTGGTTGAAGGAATTGAAAAAGACAGTACCAGTTTCCCTCACCCAAGATCTTCTTCCGTGGTTAGCAATATCCTGCGTCTTCAATATGGCGCCCGAGTTCAAGCATTTGACGCGTATCGCAACATTAGAGAGCAGCGGCGATCTCGGTCTCGGAGAATCAGAAGAAGATCTCCCAATACCAGCACATGTCTTTGGTAAGTACATCCTCCACTCGCTGCAAAATAAAGGACTGATGTTTCGACAGACGCGATCGAGTCAGAACGACAGCGCGGAATTTCGGAAATGTACGCGATCATCCACCACGAAATTGACAAATACCAAACAGGACCCGTAAACTGTCGCTCCTCAACATTCCTCTGCGCAAGCGATTCAAAGAGACTGAATTACGCATGCGACGGCGCAATCCTCGGTACACTTCTCAAAAGCGCCGCTGATAATGGGTTATGGCCTCCTACTCCGCCGCCATTTACGGGATTTACTCTGAGAATGATTATGAGAAAAGCTCAGGCACTGACTATTACCGCATTGTGCGACCATCTCGATCTGGAGAATGAAGCTGAATATAAAGGGCCTAATCATGGGGTTAAGGCGGCTATTGTGAGTACGATCAAGAAGATAAAGGGAGGGTTGGGGTTGAATATTAAAAACTACAAGTCAGTATGACATTTAAAAATTCGTGAGTTTATATACTCCGGAGCCCCTAATAAAACAATACCACATGGATTTTCTCCTTCTCTTTGTGTTCTTCCGCGTCCAACTACCTTTCTTGAATACCCGGGTTTTGGCTCATGAATGGGATTTTCGACCCAGATTGAGGCGGTTACCAAACTTCCAAGGCGACGCTAGAAGCCCAATATGCAATGCGGTCCAACATCCTACATGAACAGGCTGGAGGAAAGCCTGTACTTGCAGCCCAGCCATACGCATTGCAGTTTTGCTCTCTTCCCATTGGTTTCTTTGCTTGACAACACATCGCGGATTCACCGCCACTCATGCACCATTTATTTCCGGCGTAGCACGCGTAGCATGCCTCCGAGTCCGTGGGTGTGAGGGAAAAATTATTTGTTAGGTTCTCTTTCTTTCTCTTACATAGTTTTTTTGTTTGTTCATTTTTTGGCGTTTTTCGTTTTTCGAGGTATGTTTTCCTGAATGATATGGGGTGGTGATGTGCTAATGAGTGGATAGTTTTTGGAGTTTGCGTGCGCTTTTTTATTTTTCTGCGGCCCATCATGGAGCCTGAAATCTTGGTGTTCATGCCAAATGGCGATGTTACCTTAACTCTAACTCGAGAAATCGAGCAAGAAATAGATTCCCCGACTCTCACTCGGACTTCCTCCTTCTCCTCGACCGATTCCGCGCACAGCAGAAGATCGTCTACAATTGGGAAATCGGGCGCTTCGATTGATGAATTGGCGCTGGCTGAATTGGAAAATGCGATCGCAGTTGATAACGAAGCACCACGAGAAATGGAAGAAGAACAGGATGAGAGTTCTTTCTTCTTCGCTCCCGATCCGCCGACTGGAGAAGATAGTCCATTGTTTCCCCCTCCTCCACGTGCACGACGGGGTTCTAATGCTTCATCGAGGAGAGAACGGTCTACCTCCCCACCAGCCTCGTTCTGGGCAACTTTGAAGAGACAGCAAATGACGATCGCACCGCCTGTTGAAGAAATTCCCGCCCCTGTGGTCTTGAAAAGATCGAAACCCGCGAAACCAAAAAGAGTCGTCAAAATTAATCAGGAAGTACAATGTGTTGTTTCGTCTAGACATATCATGCTTGCTTCCGAACATTTCCATACTTTACTCTCTGGCGATACTGACGAAGCTACTACTCTGAAAAGTACTGGTCATGTCACAATTCCTATTTCTGTTGATCCGGATACTTTGATCATATTGTTGAACATCATTCATGGAAAAACGAGAGAGGTTCCCCGACAAGTTTCTCTGGATCTATTGAGGAAACTAGCTGTCATGGTTAGTGGGTTTAAAATCCTGGGCTCCGTGGAGTTTTTCGCGGATACTTGGATTGAGAATTCAAAGGGGGAGTTACCTGCTGGGTACACGGGAGATGTATTGAGTTGGCTCTTCGTATTCTTCGTGTTCGAGAGAGCGGAGGAGTTTAGAGATATGACGAGGATTACGCAGCGGGAATGTGATGAGAAGTTTGATGAGGATGCGAGGGAACTTCCTCTACCTGTTGGTGTGATTGGTGAGTAGAAACTGGTCGATGGAAAACGAAGTACACAAACTAATATTGTATAGATGCAATGAAACAAGCACGCCAATCCGCAATCGAAACAATTGTCAACGTCATACACTCCCTCATCACGAAATACATGGATGGTCAAACACATTGCGATACGGGGATGGATGAGGACTTGCGATTTGCTTGTGATGCTATGCTTCTTGGTTCGCTCATGAAGGGTTCTTCGAAGATTGGTATTTGGCCTAGACCTGAAGCTCCATTTGTTGGGAAGAAATTCAATGATCTTGCTGCTGAGATTAGAAAAATCAAGATGGTGGATGTTTGTGGGAGAAGTAGTGGGAGGAGATGGAGTAGCTATGGTGGCTTTGAGAGGAATTGTCATGGATTGGAGGACCAGATTGAGAGTTCTATTAAAGCTGTTGAGGAGGGGTTAGGAGGACTTAAGCTTGAAGATTATCGGAAGGAAGGGTGAGTTATGTTTCGAGGTTTGCTCAGACACCTGCTAATATCTTGTAGTGTCGGATCTTGGGATGATTTCCGAGCGCATATCGCCCCAGTGCCAGACAAGGTGGAAGTCCCCGTTGTCGAAACTATCGAAGCTCCAGCCAAAGCTGTCGAAGCCGTCGAAGCCAAACCGGCTGTTCCAGAGAAGGAACCTATCCTGGAATCCAACGTTTATGTTGAACCTACAAAGAAACGAAGAGAATCCGAGACTTCACAAGGAATAATGGCACGACCACGCCCCTCGATCACAGAGCAAGAAGCAACGCCCCGAGAAGAAATTCGAACCCTCTTCCCCTCCCACGAACCACCAGTTCCCCTCCCCGAAATCAAGGCCCAAAAATCCCCCAAAGACGATCTCCGAAAGTCCTACCTCCTCCAAGGAAACAAAGCCCGTCTCCTAGCCGAAGACGCCCCCCTCAAACTCTCCACAAAACAACAAGAGGAGGTCGGAGAACCGGTAAAAAAGGGATTCTTCGCAGAGGTGAAATCTACCGTTTTGCCGGAAATGGTTCAGCAATCTCCAACCAAGGAACGATTTTCTCACAATGTAAGAGAAGTAAGAGATGCGAGACCAACACCATCTCCTACACCATCTAAAGAGAAGATTGTTTATGCCTCCATCTACGAACCCAACAAAGTAGAGCACGAACAAAGAATCTCAAGCAAGCCTTCCGTCCATCAACTAGTCAAGAGAGAACCCACACCACCAACCTCCAATTTCGATTTCGACATTAAACGTAACTCCTCGCATCTACAAAAAGAGGAAATCGCTAGGGAGTTGCAACAATTACAACAACAATCCCGAGAGCAATCCCGAGAAAGTGTTACGCCTTCCCCACCTCTCGTGAAACCCTCTACGGCATATAACGCCAAAGAACCGGTTAAACAAATCCCCAAGGAGAATAGGGAGAGTGGAGTAAGCATCAATGGTATTAACCTCCGCCCTCAGAATAAGGGGGATAATGTTGTGGATTTGAAGGATATTGTGGGGACAACGGGGACGACTACTGAGGAGGAGAGTGATGTTTGGATTCCGCCTGTGGCTAGTGGGTTTCAGGGGAAGGGTAGGAAGAGTAAAAAGAGGTTTGCTGTTAATAGGTTTTAGGGTGGGACTTTTAGTGTTGAGGGGTAATTGGTGATTGGTGGTGAGAGTGGGGGGAACAGAAGGGAAGGGATTTTATTGACGATGATGATTATGAGTTATGAGGTATGAAGGATGAGATTTATGATGCATTGACGAATGTAGAGAAAAGGGACTTGGGTAGATAAAATTGGGATTTGGGAAAGAGATGGGAATTTTGCATTGTTTCATTTGCTGGGACGAGAGGGCGAGGTTGTATTGAGGGGAAAGCGATTTTGTGATTATGGTGCGTTGTTATTATGATATTTTTGAGCGGCATGAGTCATTGCTTTTTTTGTTTGCGATATCCTTCTAGTTTTAGCTTAGCTTTTACATAGTTTTGTTGTTTTGTAATCCATCTATTTTGCTGCCAGTCAAGTTCCCCCTAATTTAGGTTTGTGGAGTTTACTTCTTGGTGCAGGTTCGGACGCCGACTTATTTCTAGGAAGGCAAAACCTCCAATCATTGATCCACGTAGATGGGCCATACTCGGCTCCTTCTACATTTCCAGTATATCTCAGTGATTCTGGAGTTGGGATTGATGAAATTCTAGTCTCACACGAAACATGCTTTTTTATTCCCCTCTTAATAAGAGGTAGCCTTGTAGAAGTTTGTCCGACTGTATACTAAACCTCTTATACTCGCCGAGGAAGTCTCCCTATATGCTTTGGAAGATATTAGTCCTCTTCCCCTCTCTTAGAGGTTGCTTGATATGGAACTTTTCTGTAACTCTGTTATTTGGGAGAAAGTTCGTTTCCTTGCTCTCCTCATTTTCATTTCGTGACGCTTGGAGTATTCATCTACTTAACTTCTCATTTCTTCCTTAATTCAAAATAAAACCTCCTCGTCATTCTTCTCGATTGGAGTTCATGAGTGGATCTTGATGTCTTGTTTATTTCTTGCAACATTTTTCTGATTCTAAGTATCAGATTTACTTACCCTATGCGATGTGCTACAAAGCGGATAATGCCACATGCTGAGGTCACGAGACTCACCAGTTTCTAGTTCGACTATGCAGAATATCGCGATAGGTAACAAAACACTTGAGTTCGATGATGTCGGCTTTATATTCTTAAAGTATACTATCCCATCAGGCTTGAGAGGATGGTTTCAAACGTGCCCTCAAAAGTCGGCCTTTTGACCTAAACAGCGATTTTGAAAGATGCCCAGTCCTTACTCTCTGGCACCAACTTAACCTAAGAGGATTTAGAAGAATCGGATTTATTGTCCGAGGTTCCTAGTTCTTTTGAAACTTCTTGAACAATATTCTCAATTGTTCTTGTCGTTACATATTCTTGGTGAATAGCACCTTCTACGACAGCCTAGTTGATCCACGTGCTTCGGCTCATGTGAGTGGCTTGCCACTCACATACTTAAGCTCACAGGATCCGACCCCTCTTTACCTTTACTCTTCATGCAATAAAGATATAGGAATACAACCACTTAT